>SZWC01001475.1:157219-241446 GCA_023375785.1 Penium margaritaceum
AGCCTAGACACACGGCAGTGCCGCGTGCCGTGACGGCACGAAAGATCGCTGGGACGCCCACCTCCTACCGGACCATGCTCCTGCAATCCCCCCCCCTTCCCCCCAAGCCATTAGCCGTGTTCGCTGGACGTGGCAGTGGCAGTGGCGAAGGCATGCCACGCACCATGTAGGAGGGCTCACCTGCGGCTCCTCAAGCGCTTCCGATGCCGCCACAACGAAAGCGCGGAAGGAAGGCGACGCGGCTTGGCCAAAGCGCACCACCTCCGTCGCGACCGCGCCCATGACGGCAGCGCGCTCGCCGACAGCGCACAGGCCTTGCAGCTACTGCTCCGGATGGGTTGCTGAGGCTTCGTTTCGCAGCAGCTGGCGCTACCGCTGCTGGTTCTACTGCGATTTCTGCTGGTGCGGTAGCAGCCTGTCCAACTGTTGCCGCTGCTGATGCTGTTCCTGTTCCTGCTGCTGCTGCTGCTGCTGCTGCTGCTGCTGCTGCTGCTGCTGCTGCTGCTGCTGCTGCCGCTGCTTCTGTTGCTGATATCGCTTCTACTGCTTCATCTGTATCTCCTTTTCCTGCCGCGGTTGCAGCTGCTGCTGCCGCCGGTTGCTCAACCTTCTCCTACTGCAATGCTGCTGCTGCTGATACTACTACTGCTACTGCTACTGCTGCTGCTGCTTCTGCTGCTGCTGCTGCTGCTGCTGCTGCTGCTGCTGCTGCTGCTGCTGCTGCTGCTGCTGCTGCTGCTGCTGCTGGTGATGCTGCTGCTGCATCCCACTTCTTAACCCAACATACTGCTGCGACAGCTGCCGCCGCACCTTCTGTAGTGCCGCTGCTAGTCGCTGATGTTGCTGATGCTGCTCATACTGCCACCGCTGCTGCGGATGCTGCCGCCTGCGATGGTGATCGTCGTCTTCGTCGCGCCTACCTAGACTCACGCGCATGTCCTGCCACTGACCACAGCGAATCAACTCACTGCTACACCACTCCTCCTACAGTAGAACAGGCAGTCCTACTCATCGCTACAACTCCTACCACTCTTCTTGCTCCTACTCCTGTTTGTCATCCTCGCAAATGCTCTCGGTTCGCGAGGCGGTAGTAGAAGGGGCTCATAGCGAGTGCACGGCCGTGGGAGGGCCTGGAGTGGGAACTTGCCGTAGATGCAGCTGCGCGTGACGTTCCACCGATGGCATTGCTGCTGCTGCTGGACGGCGAGCAGGGTCGAATCTCGTGTCGTGCGTGGGGCGTGCAGTGTGGCGCACAAGCGGGTGGCACCGCGGTGCAGCGGCGCGCAGCTCGGACCGCTGTGCAGCGGCTTGTGAGGGGACGGACGAGGCAGCGGGTGGGGAAGGGCGAATCGTAGGCGAACCACCACGGCGCAGGAAATGCGGCTAGGGCATAGGGCGAGGGAATCGGGCGAGGGAATCGGGCGAGGGAATCGCGAGGGAATGGGATGAGGGAACGTTGGGAGAGAATTGGGCGAGTGAGAAGGGCGAGGGATTAGGGGCAAGGGAAGGCTCCGAGGGCGGGCTCCGGTTTGCCGCGGTACGATGGTTGATGGACGGTTGAATAGAACGACGGTGGACGCATTTCTCAACAGTGAACACCAAAATGGTCCAAAACTATGCATAAATTGACACCAAATATTTCAAAGAGATCAGAACCTATCAACAAAACTGAACGAAAACATAAAGAGAGTGATCATTCCTCAGACTTTCTTGAGGGAAAACAGTGTTTAAAAGGCTACATTCATAACATTTACAATCCATCCGGTCATTTAGGGACACATCCAGATAAAAGCAATGTTTCAAATTTTTGCCTTCTGAAGACAATCCATGATTAAAATGAAAATCCTATGCACTCAAGGGTTGCTACATTGTAAAGAGAAAAATCTCAGAGAATAGACCATTGCTAACTATCTTCCAGCACATATGCTTGATTTTAAAAACTAAAAAACATGTAAAAATCATAATGTAAAGGTTTTGAATAGTCCCCTACAACTTCATGTAAACATCATTCCTCCTCCACAAAAGGGCATGAACAAAAAAAATCCAACCTTTCCTAAGGGAATAAAATGACTACAAATTGAATAAATTCTCCTTATGTGCGTCCTATACATGGGTAACTAAAGAATAGAAAGAGTGAGCACGATGTACAGTTTCATACAGTTCATCTCGCGTAAATTAAAACTAAACATAACAAAATTATGGCAAACTTCTCCCTTTACCTACTTCATAACATAATAAACTATATTGAGGTAAAATAAATCCATAAAATTATTTTTTCAACACTAAAATCGCAATAACACAAAATAAATCATGTAGTGTACCACCAATAAAAAAAATTCAAAGCACACATGAACAAACTACATTATAAAACTTCAACATTCAAATCATGAAAAAAGGATCTCTTACAAAAACATAGGTTTCAATATTACAAACATAAATAACTATCTTCTAAAAATCCATAGCTTCAACTCACTTATCATGTCCATTACTTGCATGCTCAAAATAGGGGTACATGTTAGGAAAGTAAAACAAAAGAGAAACATATACCGCAAAATACTCGAACAATATTTTAAAGCTTATAAAAATTGAATAATCATGGAAATAGCACATTTTCATGTAATTCCATGAAAACAAATGAAATTATATTTTAGACTTTCGGTTTCATTTTAATTCCACTAAGATACATGCTAATTCTTTTGCAAAATGATGTACATTGAACCAAATAACATAAGAAGATAAGAGAGATTGGTTATGAAAGAATTATTTATCATAATGTTTCAAACTCAAATATCATTGCACCACAAAGTTAAAAGTTTTGTATGATGACATGATATCATTCACGTCTTCCACATCTTGATCCTTGTCTGAATGAATTATAGGTTTTATGTGCAAAATTCTATCACATATATGTACCCTACAAATTTCTAAGTTCAACATCAAGTTTTTTCACAAAAATACCTTCTTTATAAAGTTATTTTCATACCATGAAGCCACTTCTAGTAGGGTTTTCTTTTCCTCATTTTGTGAAGCCCTGATTTTGACTTTTACTTGTCCATTTGCAAGTTTCTAACTCAAATATGTGTCCTATTGTCATCGAATCCTCATAATCGTAACTCCTTTCTCACTTTTCAACAAGAAACTTATAACTTGAAGGCCATTCATAACGTTTTACTATTAGTCACGTCAAACCAAGTGTGATTTAAGAGCAGATTCCGTACAAACTAAAACCTAACACACAATTATCCCCTATATGAGCATAAACCTTGCTCACACACAAGAAACACATAGTTTTCTTTATGCAAGATTCAACCAAAAACCCAAGTAAATGTTCAATGAACCCGTGCTTGATAGTTAAGATCACATGAATACTATCGTGAAAGAAGTATAACTTGATTATAAGTAGTATCTCGCATATGAAACTTCACAAGGAGTTATTTAACTTTCATTTTAAGAATTCATGAAAGGAATGCAAATTCATGAAACTTAAACAATTTTGAACAAAATAATCCCCTGGACTAAAATAAAAATCCACTCATTAATCTTTAAAATCACCCAATAATGCATGAGAATAATGCATTAACATGATAATTTGTGATCATATTAGAATGATTGACACACATCACATCAGACAAATTAAAGGAAACAATATATCATGCATAATAATTTTTAAACTCTACATGTATATCTGTTTGATGTATGGAAAGATAAAACAATAATAGTAATAATAATATGGAAGAAAGAGTACCAATGTTTTCTATTCCCGTAGTGTACTTGATTGGTTGAAAACGGATCCCTTCAAAACACACTTTGCATTTTGTACACCATATAAAAGTAAGAAAATGAACTTCATGAAACTAGAAATGATATTTCCATCCATGTTTTTCAAACACAAACAAGGAAAAATACTTCCATATTCCATCCAAGATGTGTTATCCTCGTATTGAAAGGAATTGCATGCATTCAAATGTTCTAGAAAACTATCCCAAGACATATGAGACAAGGTAACAACATCACGCTAAGTAGATAATTAAGATACGTTGATGGTTTCATATACGTTCCTTATAAATTGATTCTCATAATCATTATAAAAAATAAACAAAATTAAGTATGAACAGAAACTTCTCACATGTGAACGTAAAAGCATACCAAAGATGTTGATCCAAACATAAATATGGGTAAACTCCACCAATCATATGAAAATGATAATTTTTATGAAAAAACTCGTGTTTTAAGACTTTCACTGCACAAATAATGATGTCAATTGTTTTACAAAAACATCTAACTTGATTTTGCTTCTTAATCCATAAACATAACAAGGATGAAATGTTTTAGGATAATGATATAGTTTTAGTTTCAAATCCTTTCAATTTGATTCCTCTTAATGATTACATTACTCAACCAATCATACATTTTGTTTTCAAATTTACACGTGTAGATGAAGCAATGGAAGATACATCAATGTTCATTTATAAATTTCCTATGGTTGTTCTTCTTACATTCCATCAATGGCATTATTTGTTTCAACAATTGGAGTTACAACATATACTTCAACTTAAGATTTTATGATGCCATGAAGAGAAGAGTTAAGAATGAACAAAAAATTGATTTACGTTTTTAACACAAAACCCTGTCTTGTGCAATATATAATGTGAACGTATGTTTGAATAACACTTTGAAACAAATATGCATAATCACTAATGAACATGTTTCATATCCCATCTTATAGATTTCTGGAATATGTGATAAATGCTTTAGATGTGAATGATGAACACATTTGGCATTCTAAATCATGTACAATGTGTGTAATAACTTAAGAAAATGAGGAATATCACTCTAACAATTATCATTTCGGATTCCAATCAAATACCTTTAGAAATATTTCGTTCTAAAAAGTGGTTTAATGAAATATTTTAAAACTCTAAAAAAATATTCTATCCATTACTATTGTATTATTTGTTATCATTATCTTCAAAGAAATCAAAAACATGAATCCTTTAACATTACTTTTTTTAAAAGTTATCTTCTATTTTTAACCAAACATGAGAAAATTTCTAAAGTAAATTCAAAATATTTAATTCCTATCATTTATTTCTATGATGAGTAGTTATGAGGTACAAACAAAAACTTTATAGTGGGTCCTGAATCATTCAACGGTTTTTAGTCATTGTATTCATGAAACACATATGCGATTCATGCTTTATGTTAACAATGTACTTAAAAATCAGAAAATGTCATCAAAAGTTCCAATATTATTTGCATGAATAATGGACATGTTTTAAGCAGGTAGTTTGAATGAAAACAAAATTATATTTTGTTTTATTTCCCTCTGATTTGAAACTTCTTTAGAGATCATGAGAAGAGTTTAGAGAATGCCTTAATCAAAGGTGTATCAATGCATGATCCTCAATGGACCCCTATCGAGCAGCCTCAAAAATCTTTTTTTTCATACAGTACACTTCAAAACATGGGATTGAATGAAAAACTATGTTAAAACCTTCTAACGTCAGAAACTGCAACTCCTTAGGCCAACGATAAGGCAATCATGAGCGCTCAAACCATTTATAGTACATAGGCTCTGATTTGATTCCCGGTCATAACAACATTTTTTTACTTTAAGAAGAATGTGTGGATCATTCAAAGAAACAATGTGCACTAGAAAATTTGTGTACCAGTAAATCTATGTACACTTTGCTAAATCTAAGTGACACAACAAAGAAGCTTTGTTGCCTTTGCAAAGTAACACGATTAACTATGGGGGGAATTTACAAAGAATACACAAAGAACTATTGCCTTAAGCAAATTTTAAGCAAGTGTCAAAAGGAAGACAATGAGCTATTTCTTGAATGTTAATGATTGAAGATACCCTAAAGTCCCACGTAACCGACATGACCGAACATTTCTCTAAAAATCCACGCATTGTGACGAACATCCTCTAAGCACCAAGAATTGCCTCGATAACACAAACATTTCAAACCATGAACCCTTCTACAACAATCAGCCTTCAAGCTTGTAAATACCATGAGAAACATAAGAAGAGATAAATCATGAGTACCGTGAGACGAGTAGATGTATAACTTATGGTTCCAAAGCAGCCAAGTACAAGCGTCACCTTTAAAATGTCAAGTATAATGAGCACTATAAGAGAAGGACAATACTTTTTTACCTTCATGGAAGACAAAAATGATACATACATAGAGAAAACAATGCCAAAATATATGAGCATAGAAGAATAAAAAATGGAGGAAAAACCCAATTGAAATGACAGCAGAGAAAGCCAACGAATAGGAGATATGAGGACATAAACCATAAATGTTTCTAAATGTTGGAATATAGTGATAACTCCGCTGAATTCATGCTTCAACTTGGCGCACTCAGATTTTGATTCCGAGCCTTCTAAAGCAAGTTACGCATTTGCTCAGGGTTTATCGGGAACATTCCCCCTGGGAATTTTCCATCGTACAAGCTGAAGAATATCTGATTTCTCATCTTAGTGGTCGTGTTCACGACTTAGACATGTACAATTGGTCCAACGTCATGGAGAACAAACCTCAACCAACTAGCCAAGGTTGCCGTTAAGCATTGGATAACATGGCAACTGCCTTACACGAGGTAGTATGGGGTAAGCAGCCTTACGAGGCTGGTATCCAACATTGGATAGACAGTAGCGAGGTCGCCTGACACATGCACAACCTCATACAATAATGTATGCATTATCAAGGAGGCCTCCAGCATTGGAAGGCGCTTTACTACATCAACATATAGGACAAGCAGGACCACAACGGATGACACAATAACGGGGACCATTGGGACCACAACAATTGGGACCGCCAAGAACCGCCACATATGGTAGAATCCAGAGCAGCAGTATAAAAGGAGGCCAGTAGCTGCCACTAAAGTAACTCAGCATTCTCGACTACCTGAGCGACGGCTACCATCACAGCCTTTTGACTTCGTGCAAAGTTCCATAAGCTGCTGGAGTTCTCCTCCGTCAACCCAGTGAGCCTGGTAGTTCTGCTAGCTGAGATGGTAGGCGCCCTGACTTCCTCAATGCCTGTCAACCAGCAAGACACGCCAAGACACTTGCCATAAGGCTAATAGCATGGCAAGGTGTTGGGCCAAGCTTGGGCCAAAAACAAAGTCAAAGCACGTAGCTATGAATAAGCTATTGTGAGACTTGTACTTTGCATCTCTGTACTTGTACTTGTATTTTTCATAATACAGTCAGATTTCCCCAAACAAAAAAATAGTTCATTCCTTCCGCTTTGCAGTATTTGTTTTACAAATCGTATAAGTCCAGTTAATCACGTCAAGGTCAATGCACGATAGCAAGGCCTACTCAGCCTTTGTTATGTTCCTGCAAAAATCTAACATGGTATTAGAGTAGGTTCATGCTTTTAGCTAGTGCAGCAGGAGCAACCGCATAGTGTAGGACTAGTGGGGAAGTTCTCCACCACTACTGTAGAGCGAAGTGACATTAGCAAGGATGACACATTCCCTTCGCAATTCATACTACTCGTTCCACAAGCACAAAGATTCTCATGAGTAACATGGAACGTGAGGACCCAAGGGAAGGTTTTCCTCAGCATGACAATGAGCCTGTCTTGCATGGTTTGTGCATGGTTCAAGAGTAAGGAAGCCATGTTGCAGATCACACACAACGCCAAGCAGCAGAGTTGCAACACTTGGCAAAAGAGGCACAACGGATGGCGTAGTAAGAAGCATTGGCGCGTTAAGCTGTCGAGTACAAGAGATAGGCATTGCGGCAGCAAATTTGAGCCCAAGAGCTCCATCCACAACAAGAGCAGCTTACTCATGCTGCTCAAATGTCACACACGCAATAGTTGTAGCAGTCACATGTTGCTTTAGCAACATTGAATGCTTAACTTCAACAAAAGCAGCAAATGCTTTAACAACAACTAGCACTCTATCAACAACTATAGCAGCAGTAGATGATGCAACAACAACAATAGCAATAGCAGATGCAATGGCAACAACATTCACAACCATCATCAGCACATCTGCCTCAAGGAAGTCCTCCTGTCCTGAATTCTTCTTTCCCTCAACAGGTACAACATGGAGCATCTGCAAATGGAGAAATGCCATAATAGCTTGTGGAACAACCACAATATGTGCCATTGGTGCCACACATGGCAGCATTTCAGCAAGCTCAATCGGCACCTATTCCGCAAGCCTATATGGCCCAACCTGCAGTTAGTACAGTAGGAGTGCCACTCGTTCAGCCACATCCAACCATACCCATGTAGCACATCCCTGTGCAAGCCAAAAGAATGGCAAGAGAAGGAACACCGTTTGTACGCCTCGAGAATAGAGTGCCCGCCGTTGTAGGCTACTTGCAACTGCAGAAAATCAAAGTGAACATATTTGATGGCGAGAACTTCCCACTCTGGGCTCACAAGTTCAAGTAAGTAGTTTAAATTTGCTGCGTATGGAAGTTCTTCAACGAGAATTATTCACCTCCACCACTCAGATTGCGACCACAAGTAGTGTCAAACTTCACATATTTCACCAAAGCTGCATACATGGTTCTAGAAAATCAATAGAGTGTTCGCATTTAGCAAGCAATCAAGATGGTTGAGAACTCGGCTGAACCTGCCCATCATGCTTGGTCCTACCTACTACGAACCTACATGTCACGAGACTCCACCTTCAAGTCTCACCTCTTCACTGAGCTATAACACATCAACCTCAGCAACTTTGACAACATAAAGGACTACATAAACAAACATAAGTCCTTCCGTGATCAGCTTGTCGTAATGGATGCTCCAACCTCAGAGCTTGTCTTTGTGACCTTCATCCTCAGTGGGTTAACACACGATTGGGAGAATGTAAGGCATCTGCTGAAGTTTAAGCAAGAGGCTGTACTGATAGAGGTGTACGTATGAAAGACACTACTCATGGAGCAACGCAAGCTCAAGCTCACAAACAACAAAGCAAGCCTGCGTCCAAATGCACCTTTTACAGCAGCAGCTGCCAACCACGTCTACACAACTCAGTTGTCGTGCAAGAGCCAACCAAAAATGATCTCGCCATCCTCCCATGCATGAGCCTGATCTACACCAAATGCCAGCACTCGCAACTCCATAAGCCAGCAATCAGGATCACGGCCTGTAGTGGAATGCCACTACTACAAAAAGATTGGCCACATGCAAAAGGACTGCAAAAAGAGGATTGCAAATGAGGAGCAGGCAAGGAGGAAGAAGAGTTACAAGGGGAAGAGGTCAAGAGAAAAAGGGATAAAGAAGAAGGAGGATGGAGGGAAAGAAAAAGAATCTCAACAGAAGTCTGTGAAGAAGGGAAAAGAAGGAGGTAACAAGGAGTTTGACTCCTCGGCATGCGTGTTCCAGCTCTTGGATGTATAGAGCAGCGGCCTTGTTCACTCACCACACGTGTGGTACCTTGATAGTGGGTGCACATCACACATCACCTTTGAGAGGACTTGTCTCAAGGATCTCCAAAACAGCACTAAAGGTTTTCTCACTATCGTCAACAACCAACAAGTGCAAGTATTGGGAAAAGGCAAAGTGATAGTTACAGGGTACAACGGAGCTTAGGTGAAATTGAGAGATGTTCTCCATCATATCACCGTCAACCTTCTATCACTTGGACAGCTGATGAAGAGGGGATCTCACATTGTGAGCAAGGGTGACAGCATCAGCGTCAAGAGCCATGAAGGGGATGTTTATGCCAAAGGACGCCTCCATCAACATGGCATGAGTGAGCTTGATTTCAGTCCACCTTCAATAGTATCTCAAAAAACACCCCTTAGAGTTGTAAGTCTACACTAGCCTACTGGTGCAGACATGTCCACGTGGCACAAGAGACTTTGTCACATCAAGAATCAACAGGTTGAGACCATGAAGAAGCAATCGCAAGTTAAGGAACTCGACATCAGAGATTAGGACAACAAATGCACAACAGTCCCTTGTGAAGACTGTGTAAAGGCAAAGCTGCCACGACAAGTGTTTCCTCCCGACACTAAGTTTGACGTCTCTGACGAGTTCAAACTGGTCCACACAGACATCTGTGCACCACTACGAATTGCCATAATGAACTTTGGTCATCGATACTTCCTCCTATTCATCGATGATGCAACACGCTTCACCTGGTGATATGCCCTCAAGACACAAGATGAGGCACCTACATACTTTTTCAAGTGGTTGGCCATGACGAAGAGGCAGAGGAACAAGATGCTACAAGTCCTACGGTCACAAAATGCTGAAGAGTTTACCAGCTTCGATTTCATGTCTCGCCTTGAAGACATGGACATCATGCAAAAGTTTTTAGTGCCCTACACATCGTAGCAGAATGGCATCAGAGAGTGTGCAAATTGCACCATACAAGAGACGCTCATGTCAATGCTCCTTGGCGCCCAACTGAACATCAATTGGTGGCCCTACGCGCTCAAGCAGGCTGTTTGGGTGCGTAATTTCATACCACACATAGCGTTGCCCGACATTACACCATTTCAGACTTAGCATGGAGACAAGCCAAATATCAAAGCGCTAAGAACATTTGGCTCCATGGCACTTGTACATGTGCTGAAAGAGCAAAGGAGGGAGCTCAAGGACAAGGAATTGTTGGGGCTATTCATCGACCAAGCTCTAAACATGAATGGTTAGGAGTTCTTTGAAATGAGCTCATAACGCAGTATTCTCAGCCATGACGCCTTCGTTTTTAAGAATCTCACACATGCATCTCGGGAGGACAAGTGTACATCAACTCATGATCTGCTACAAACTTTCTACGACTCCAACGTCGAATCACTAGTGGAAGCAAATTCAACAACAAACTCAGATCCACTCACCTTTACGGTTCCGGATGAGGCATATAAGGAGACGATGTGCACGCGTGCGCCCCTCGATGCTCACCACGTTGAAAGCCCCACCTTAGACGAGAAGATTGTTGATGTAGGATATGATGAAGTCCAGATGGAACCGTTACAAAATAGTCTGCAGGCAGTGATGGAGGTAAAGTCGCCGGTTGATGTGAGCCAGCGGCGATTCACACGCCTCCTATAACAACAATTCGAGTACTAGAAAGGGGTTGATGAGACAGAGCACAACCTTGCCGTCATGGCATGCTCAATGTTCAAAGAGGGTGAGATTGTTCTTGCAGAATTTGCTACGACACATCTTACAACACAACCTTTCACATCAAGTGAAGGATCTCCCACCAGAGTCTAAAACTCTTGAAGAAGCTCTAAGTGCACCACATGTAGCATAGTAGAAAGCAGCATTGGACGTGGCCAAAAAAAGTCGAATGAAACAGGGATCGTTGGAGCTCACCAAGCCACAACCACACTCACGACCTCTCGGGGTAAAGTGCATGTACCGGATAAAGACAAAAGCTGACGGCAGCATCAACAAGTTCAAAGCGTGTCCAGTGGCAAAAGGATTTACGCATGTGGAAGGAAAGGACTTCTTTGAGACCTACGCACATGTGAGCCGCTACACAACGGCGCGTATCATGCTTGTTAGTGCATTACTTGAGGAGTACACAGTGTAGTAGCTTGATGTCAAGAACACCTTCTTGCATGGAGAGATGGATACTACGGTGTTCATAAAAAAACCAAAAGGTTACAATGACAAGAGTGGAAGAGTCTACAAGCTGGTGAAGAGCCTATTCGACCTGAAGAAAAGTCCACTCCTCTGGTTCAAGAACTTGGAATTGCTCCTTGAAAACCTCAACTTCAAGCCATCAGCCTACGACGACTATCTCTTTCTTCATAGACCTACCCTTGATGCTCGTCCTCACTTCTATGCACTCTTGTACGTAGATGATAACCTCATCATCAGATTATCTACTGAAATCATCCAATCAACAGCTAAAGCAATGGCCTAGGAAGTGAAGATCACCCTCATGCCATCCTTCGAGAACTACCTAAGGATGAACATCAAGCACAACCACGACTTGCGCATTTTGAAGTTGGGCTAAGAGACCTACTACACCAAAGTCTTTGAACACTTTCACGTGCCCAAGCGGCATGTACCAACACCTTTGACCCAAGATCAGCTCACCCATCGTGGAGAAAGGGGGAGGAATGAAACAGACTATCGCAACAGAGTTGGATCACTCATGAACGCTGCAAGCTGCACACGTCCTAACCTAAAGTATGCTATGGACAACCTTGCATGTGGGAATGAGACGTGCTTAACTCAGGCATGCAAAGAGCTCAACCGTGCCCTCATGGACATAAAAGCAACAAAGGACACAGCAATTATCTTTGGCAGTTCGAAGGACTTGAAGCTGAAGTGCTTCGTTGACGCAGATTATGGAGGCACATAGGAGGATCAACACAGCATAACAGGCTTTGCTTGCCTATTATTTAGTGCAACTTCCTCATGGTCTAGTAAGCGGCAGAACATAATCACACTGAACTCTGCTGAAGTTGAGTATGTCGCAACTACATATGCCGCATAGGAGGTGACCTACTTGCGGAACCTTCTTGATGACATTGAATTTTGGCAGGAGAGTCCCCCTAAAGTCTATAACAAGTCTGCAATCAAACCTTGCCCATTCTACAAAATTTCAAGGACGAACAAAACACAACAACATACGTGGACACTTGATCCGGTCAAAGGTCCTTGACGGCATAGTACACCTCGTGCACGTGCCTTGTTTGGAGGAAGCAACAGACTTTCTGACAAAGAGAATTCAAAAAGACATCTTCAACAAGTGTGCTGTGTAGTGCGGACTCACCTCAAGCACACTGTCATAGTATCAATGAAAGAGGAACAACTTCATCGGCATGCGAAAATCAAACGTGCGCACCCACACCATGTTGCTTCACATGCAGCAGGACCTACCTTTGTGCTTCATGATGCATGAAGTGCACTCCGCCACAAGTGTAGTAGTTAGAGAGAGAACGACTGTGAACAAAGACAATGTCTTCCAAGCTCCTGTGGACACCTTCACTCTGCGCCTTGGCCACCTAGGATCATCGTCGCCTCATCATCAGGGAACTGGGGCAGTTTGCAACACGTAAGCAAGCAGCATGCAGCAGATTCTTCAAGGAATGGATGAAGATTTTTAAAACTTAAAAAAATTCAAATGTGTGGTGCACCGGCAACATCACCCTCAAAACCGACCAAGGTGGAGGCGCACAACTATTCGTCCTTCAAGAGGCAGCAGCCTGCTTCATGAAATTGTTAGTTGCAGCACAAGATTCAGCAGTAGTAGCAAGCAACTGAAGCAAGAGAGTCTATGGTGGCAGCCTTTCCGCAACTGGTTATGTCAGGTAAAATTTTGAAAAACCAAGACCATCGCGTCATTAGTGCGGGGAAAAGGCTCCCAAGTCAGCAACGTCTACAAGATGCGACCGCTTGTTTGCGCGAGCGTTTGACGACGTGGATGTTGAATGGCGCCGTTGGATCACGGCGACGAGCTCGCGAATCAAAAGCGCTCGCTCTCTCAAGCGCCTGTTCGCTCGCGAGAGCAAGGGCACTAAGCATCGCGGCTCTCGCAGTGTTTCAATGCAAAAGCCACAAGATTGCTTCCCCTCGGCCTGCAGCAAACGGGGGACGAAACACTAGACACAAAAAAGTAGAAAAGCTAATTTTTGCAACAAAAAGCACGTGCAAGCAAACTCCTAACGCAACATCACGCGCACTCACCGCGGCGACCAAATTCAGTGAGAAGTCGCTCTCTATGCCGGTTGCTTTCAAGCTCGCAGACTCCCACAACGATTTTGACGCCTTGCGAACTGCTAGAAGGGGTGGAAAGTTTTGCAACAATGTAGAATGCGCAAGCAAGCAAACGAGAGTAGTAGCAAAACGAAAGCTTACGGCTTAACAAGGAACAAAGCAAGCAGCAAAGTTCTCTCCTTGAGCGCGACCACTCTCAGCCACAAAAAGTGGCAATCAACGAGACGACCCTGCTTGCACTGTTCAGGAACTTTGCGAAAAGTGTCAAGCGCGGTAGGGGAGTTCCATGACTCCAAATGCTTATGACAGCAAATTCTCTCTAAGTGACGAACTCTTGAGTAACAAATGTGCTTCAGAGGAAGAGACGATGGCAGGGGAGCATCCCCAAACAAGCGTTGAACTGTAGCAGTCGACTCAAAATCGCAATACCGCAAACACATCCGACCAAATGAGCTCCAAACTTGTGAAAACGGCCTTCTCCACTCCACTTCCTAGTAAGGAGAGGGTAAAAAAATACTTTCTGGCCATCATCCCTCTCCTGCCAGCCTGCCTTCGTCCTTTCCAACAAAGGATATCATCATTGGAATTTCCTACAAGAAGCGAGCATCTCAAAGAGTGACACGCAACAACCTTGGACACCTCAATTTCAATTGGAGTGTCCAAGTATCAACCTGCAAGCCTGGAGACACCCATCCTAAATGCTCAAAAGGAGGAGAGATCGGGAGTTGGAAAAATGCATGAGAAAATTCCATTTGTACATCATGGGAATGCTGCAAGTCTCAACGAGTTTTACAAAGAGAACCACATGCCTAGACAAGCACATAGAGAAACCCAGAAAATCATTTCTAGGAATTCGGAAGCCAAAATCAAGGAGGAGCCAATTTTCTTTCACCCCATAGAATTCTCCAAATTCATTGAGGTTCCTTACAACTCCGACGAGGAAGCACACATCCCTCTCATCGAATCGAGGTTCATGGGAACCAAAGAAATCATCAACTTCTATGCTTCCGGGCAATTTAATGGTGTTCGACGTTCATCTTTACCACAGCGCACCTATCAAGGGGGAGTGTTGGAGTATAGTGATTACTACGCTGAATTTATGCTTCAACGTGGCATAGTCGGATTATGATTCAAAGCCTTCTACAACAAGTTACGGATTCTGTGGTTTACCGGAATTATTCCCCCTGGGACTTTTCCATTATACAGGCCAAAGAATATCTGGTTTCTCGTCTTAGTGGTCGTGTTCACGAACCAAACATGTACAGTTGGTATAACAACGTGGAGAAAAAACCTCGGCCACCTAGCCAAGGTTGCCGTCCAACATTGGATTATTTGGCAACTACCTCACGCGAGGAAGTATGGGACAAGCAGCCCTACGAGGCTGTTATCCAACATTGTACAGGCAGTAGCTAAGTCGCCGAACACATGCACAACCCTGTAAAATAATGTCTGCATTATTGGTGAGGCCTCCAACGTTGGTAGGCACTTTACTACATCAACATCTGGGACCAACGGGACCACTACAAATGATGCATCAGCGGGTAGCATTGGGACCAATACAATTGGGATTACCAAGGACCACCACCTATGGTAGAATCCAAAGCAGTAGTATAAAAGGAGGCCAATACCTGCCACTATACTAAATCAGCATTTTAGACTACCTCAGCAACAGCTACCATCATCATCCCTACAAGTTAGCCTTCTGACTTGGTGCTCAGATCTAGATCGTACTGGTGTTCTTCACGGTCAACGCTATGGGCGTAGCAGTTTTCCCAGCTTGGGTACAAGGCGCCTTGACTTCCTAAAGGCCTGTTAACTTACAAGACATGCCAAGACACTTGCCACAAGACTGGTAGCCTGGCAAGGTGTTGGGCTGATTTCCCCAAACAAAGAAAATCATTCCTTCTACTATGTACTTTTTTTTTGTAGTTTGTACAAGTCCGGCTGAGCACGTGAAGGTCCTCGCACGATAGCAAGGCATACTCAGCCTTTGCTATGGTTGTGCAAAAATCTAACACTAAAGAGCAAGGTTGTATGATGAAAAACATGTCAGTGGATCTTCACGTAATGAAATCAAGCAAATGAGAACCAAGGTTGCTAAGTTTTGATGAAATGATCGTCACCAAAGAGATGCGTTAAATATAGGGAACATAATTGTAGGAAGCATGGTCAGATGGAGGCTTGTTATGCTTCACATGGCAGTGATCGTTGCTAACTTTATCTTTCTACTCATGAAGGGGCCTCCATTCTTCCAAAAATAAGACTATTATGTATATCTCCATGGATTTATCAATGATGATACATTATGAAGGACACACTATTGTGAAACACTCTTCATTTTAGCAATAACACCACTGATAGCCTTAAATTACACCTCCTTCTTTGTATGAGGAACACACCATCACTTCTCAATACAACAAAACACAACAATGTCATTACAAAGAAGGCAAAACCAGAATGAATCAAAGAACATAAGTCTTAATCATCCTCAAGCAAGGATTGATCTCAAAGAAGCAACATGTCAGATCTTGAAAGGAAATAAAATTCAATAAGAGAATACCTTATGAAGCATTCAAGGATGTATAGAAGAACGTTTGGATAAGCCAACACTTCCAACATGCATACCTTTTTTTAAACTTTTTTACATGTATTACATAGACTATTCATACTAAAAGGTTCTATATTATGTCTTCCATAGACCTTAAGGTGAGAACATATTCAAGCTTTCATACATTGTCATTGATTCCATTTGCCGACATAGTGCCAAGAAAGACAAGGAATAGCAATAAAGATACGTTTATCACATCATAAAATAAATGTGGTGGAGTTTGCATGCATGACTTAAAAAAGACATAAATAGGATTGACAAATGAGTAGATCATCATGTCAATTAATGGGGTTGAATTGCCAACAACCTTCATCTATTGGGTCAAGGAGTAAAGGCATTTCAACCCATGAATGTTTTTGTTAAATAGGGTTATTTATGAGTAAATCATTGAAGTTATCCACGACCAAGGGGTGGTAGCACTACCAAAAAAGACTATGGGCTCCAACATGTTTGATCAAAAAGACTAGATAACAAGGGTGCAAATGAGATTCGTACCTAAAAGTTAGGAAAATGTATTGTGATGAGAAAGAACATGAAAAAATAACAATCATTCTTAGAAAGATACTTAGTACTGCATTTATGGAAATTTATGCACTGACATTTGTTTTTGGATATGATGTTATTAACTATACACATTTTCTTGAATTTACTAACGCTTGAGTACCACTTATGTCTATCCCCTATAAGTAGAAGATGATTTTTATTAGGAGGCAAAATTTATGCAAAATGAGAATGCTTAAAGATGTGAAATGAATATGTAGAAAATCCTAACAACTTGGTTCTTGTGCGACGAAAGAGAACATCTTATTCCTAAATGAAACCATGTTGAAAAAGGGCTTCCTACTTTGTAACTCAAGGTATATGCCTCAAACGTCTTTCAAATGTTCAAGAGAACTGGCTGTGTTCAGGAGATAACTTAAGCTGATGAGAAAGAGTCTGGGAATGATGTGCAAGCAAGCTTGTGGAAATCCATTTTGTGGAAGTTAACGAATAGACTCAATTCCAACATCCAAAACCTTTAAAAAACTTAAGAGGAGAAGTTTTTCAATGATGTGAAAGGTGAAGAGTGAGGAGAAAATGACAAGGCAAAGTTGACATGGAGAGGGCAAGAAAGGAACATGAAAGAAAAGGCAATTATAAATCGAGTTTTTCCACAACATATCATTTCATGTAACGAGTTGGATGTGCTCATGGAGAAACAAACATCAAAGATAATATAGGTCTAGGAGAAGTTATTCTAAGTCCTATATGGATTTACGAGCATTCGTGTAGGCTTAGAATAATATGTAGGAACATGTGGATATGGAAGTGTGCCAACAAGCACATGCACAAGTGGAAGGGCATGTAAAGGCATGCATACAAGCACATTGAGGCTGAAATTTCCATAAAAGAGTGTGCATATGAGAAACATCAGTAGAACAAGTACAAGCATAGCTAAAGTTCTAATTTGAATAAATATGATAGGAAAACGGTCACATGAAAAGGTAGGTGGATGCATAATACACCGTGGACGTGTTGTTGCATTTAGTAGCTTAAGAATGGTTTGAAACTAGTGAAAGGCACGTGTGTAAGAGCAATCATAGATGAAGACAAAAGCTTACATGCTAACGAGGGCACTTGTGGGAGTAAGTTCAAAGGGAATTGAAAACGTAGCACAAGTACGAGCATGTTCTAGAGGAGAGAATTGAGAAGTGTAGCGGGGTGCCATGAGAGGGATGAGGGGGCGAGGCTCGTAAGAATGTGGTGGGTAGCAAGGAGAGAGAAGTGAACTAGAGGGGTAGGAAGAAATGACAATCATGAAGTGGCTAAAAATGGTGGTTGAGAGGGAGAGGGTAACACCACAAATTGCCTTGTTGTCAAATCATGCATGATAAGCATGCTTTTGCACACAAATGAAAGAAATGGCTTCAGAGAGATCAAGATATGACTTGGATACATAAAAATCTTGCAAAGAAAAGTTGTATCTTCATTGGTGTCAATGTTTCAGCCGTTGAAATCTCCCTCCTCTTCCTTCCTCTTGGCTCTTAAGGTCAGCACATTCTTCAAACAGTGTATGATTATTTGTTTTTTTCACAAATGGCAATAGTGAAGACATTATGCTCTAATGTCTTGTACTGTTGGAGACTTATTTGACGACAAAATTTGAAAGCAACCATTATATGTGGCACACTAACCAATTTGGACATGCATTGAAGTTTACAATGAATTTTGACCGTAAAGTTAGACTTGAATATAAAGGAATGTTTGTTTCCATTAGAGTAGCGGATTTGACATATCTCATTGTTAGCACTAAAAGAATGAAAACAAAACATTTCTCATAGTAAAGAGTCTCCCATGCCGTTCATTGCGTGACTACCTTTCACGCTCAATAAAAAATTTGTTCATGCAATAATGCTTTGATTTGTAATAATTTTGTTGGATTTGTGAAATACATGTGGCCTCATCAGCATGGTAAAATGAAAGACCAAAAGTACGTTACACACTAGAGTTCATTGGTTTGTAATATCTTTGGAGGAAAAAGAAATAAACATAGAAATCATGGAAATATTCATATTTCAACATGATCATCTTATCGTAGACTCATAAGTGTTTTGGTTATCATACATGGTAGAATGATCATTTATTAATCATCTTAAACTATTATCATTTACACCTTATACGTTTTCTTAATTTATGCCATCTCAATACGTATATACATCTTATAAATTAGGAAAAAAATTAGAATTTACTAGTTTTGTATAGTTTCATGCAGTTTATTCTTCGTTGAGAAAAGTTAACTACCTTTGTTGGTGTGCTTACTCCTAGAAAGCAGTACATATATTTCAAAAATCATTTTAACAAATGAAATAGAACAAATAAGTATTCAATCAATTCTTTTCAATCTATTCCCAGTGTTATAGCTAAATGGTTTTCACATTCATAAATAAGAGCCGATGAATTTTTCATATAAGATATGGAAGGTTTCTTTTAATTCTTGAAATAAACAATTCAAAGCTCTTATAACTGTGAATGTCTATTATGATAGTGGAAGGAATTTTTTTTAATTTTGAGTTTTTTTAGGGAATAGTTTCTACTATGTCTATTTTGGGCCCCTCCATATCCAATGGAACATGTTATGGAATGATTTTCTAAGGGTTCTTCGCCTAAAACATTTCAATTCTGATTCTTTTTTATGTTAGCTAAGAACAATTCTGATTGGCATTTCATTGATATGATATAATTCATGAATTAATCATAAGTTTTAGTTTTGTGCCAAATTAGCATTCATTTGCATAAGATGTGGAGATAACTAAGTCTCTTACACTTCAAGGGTTAAGGGAGGATCATTAAATTGATATCCATATTGTGTTAATATAAGATTAACACGTCATTAAAGGATTAAACTAATAGTTTTACATTATTATGCATTCATAACAAGAGAAATTTGTTGAATATAACCGATTTCACTCCGTTTTACCTTATTTTGGTCAAGTATGAATCCATTTTGATAATCTCTGATGGTAGAAATTGGACATAACTTTAATTTTGTTTCACTTTATTGAATAAATGATACAAATATAGAAATATCATTCTTGGTTGAATGGTTAGGGCATTATAATCTAAAATTTCAAATTTATTTGGCTTTTAACATTTGTGAATTTCAAGGTTTGACGCCAATATTTTTTGTTTCCCTTTTTTACTTTTTTTATGTCATGCAAGACACAACCTTCATGGACTGTGATCAGTCTGCAACTAGGACGTGTTCTGCCTTCCTTTTTCTCAGAAGCTAAACAGTCATGTTATTTTTTGTTTTTGCAGTGGGCGATAGTTCTGTCATCAACATGGGCTTTTGTCTAGTTCTGTGACCAAATAGGGCTTTTGTCTTTTGCACTTCCTTTTTCGCAGCAGACATCGTTGTTTGGGTGCGAAACAACGATGTGTTTCTTGGTGTGGGAAATTGAATCCTTTCACGTAGGTAAAAGACGGAACAATCTAGTGAGGGTTGCAACTCTTAGTTTTTTTAGTGAATTCTCTTGATTTTCTCCTTTGAACTTCCTGATGAGCTTGAAACCAAAACCTCCGTGCTTCAAAAACAGGCTTGCCAGTCATGGAGGTGTGACATGCTCAACCGGTCAACAGCAGTCGACTCTCGGACCGCATTTTCACAGTAAAAGCAGCCGACCAGTAGACCGCGAGGCCTTCACCTGCCTTCGCAAACGAAACCGAAACTGACGGTCGGTTGCCCGACACTGATTCGCCGGCAGAATCCTCAAGGCTGTCGGCAACCCGCTGTGGTTGGCGAACAAGCGGTGTACGAGTCTATTGCACGTTGCATGCCCCGACTTTAACCGCAACCTGGAAGGATGCCTGCAACAGCTGAATTACGTAGACGGGCACAAGGGCAAGTGGGGTCCGTATATTGGGGCGGACTTACAAGTTGCCCCTATTTTGCACTTTCAGGTCATAATCACCAGAATTACCAGACAAAGTCAAAAATTATCCTTGTCTCACCCCCATGTTTTACAAAATACCGTCATTTCCTCTCCATTTATAAGGATAACCTAGCGATAAGTTAGAAAATAGGGGCAACCTTACCATAAGTTACAAAATGGGGTAATCCTAGCTGTAACATAGCAGATGTACACAAGTCCTTGAACTTTCCGAGTGGGCATTTCTGTCGTTGAAAAAATATCCCACTGAGCGTTGAGACCCGGATTTTTGCTCCGATAGTCCACAGCAATTTGCCCAACTGCCCTTGTCCTCCGGCGCTCCTTCTCGCACATTTTCACAACTTCAACCACTTGCAAGAATCATCAACAGAAGTTTCGTGATCTTCTCGGTCGACTTCTCGACGCATCGAGATTTATAATGATGCATCTCGCATCTTCACCGTCGATCTTTGAAGCCCCTTGATTCCTCAGGAGAGCTTCTCCATACAACCACTCACAACATGACACCCCACGCCTCGCTCGACGATCGACCCGACGACCCCGAATTCGTCTCATATGTTACTCGACACGTCTATGTGTGTGTGTGTGTGTGTGTGTGTGTGTGTGTGTGTGTGTGTGTGTGTGTGTGTGTGTGTGTGTGTGTGTGTGTGTGTGTGTGCGTGTGTGTGTGTGTGTGTGTGTGTGTGTGTGTGTATAAATATGATACACATACATATATGTGGGGAAACATATCCGAGGTGATGTGTTTGCACTTCGCATGTACTGTTTATGCCATACCGGGTAGCATCCGAGCGTCGATGTCGTCATGTTGTTACATGTCAGAAATGTGGCTAGATGTGTCCTACTGTCTGCCGTATGCTTCCTACAGCCACAATTTCTCCACGGCTAGCTCTATTCTTCATGGCTAACGCACGAGATTAAAGTATGAAGGCATCCTAGGATGGAAAAAACAACTATGGTACGGGTCCATCCATGTACTGTGGGACAAATGACAAAACTTGTCTCGTTCCAATTACCATGACGTCCAAAAGGTACTCGACGGCCGATGCCAATCACTCGCGTGTTCGAAAAAATCATTCACACGACTTAAAACCATAGTATTGTTGCAAGATAAATTTACAAAATAATCCTGGTTGCGCCTCTGTCCTCATACAATGGGTTGTGCTCCTTTTCGTTAAAAAAACCCCAACGTACCTGGTTCATGGACTACCGCACACGCAAACCTGGCTGCGGTGCTGGAAGTTTTATGCTGGCTGGTCATGTTCCTTTGATGCTTGGATGATTTACGCCGTCAACGCTTGACAAAGAATCGAAATCTTTGTTTTGGCGTGACTGGCCTCTCTAGCTTGCAATATCCATGGTAGTTTGTAGAAAGATGTGTGGAAGCTTCCCAGCGACACAGTCGCTGACTAGGCGTTTATGCTTGGTCAGACGATGACGACACTCACAAGTCGTACACACAATGGCAAGGGTCTGGCTAGGAAACACAAGTCAAAGTGTCAGAATGCTTGAACAGCATTTGCACAGAGAAATGACAAATGACAGATCCATGGCATAAGTACCTGCCGCGACGCACGGCGGGTGTCGCACGCGGCAGCACAAGGTCTGTCCTCAAACCGGTCCAAAACCATTGTTTTGGCAGTAACTCAGCGTAGGTATGTCAAAACGCTATGTCGTCTAAACCTAAACGTGCAAAATCACAACCGGATGCTACGAATGGTCACATGCAGGCATCCGGCGTCAAACGGTGGACACACAATGCAAAGACATGCAAATCGGGCCCATGGACAGTCCAGCGATAAACTCCTACATGTTGTAGAAAAACTGCAAGAGGTCCCAGGCAGCGTCCAGAGCTCTGGGACGGTCGTCAGTCAGCTCCAAACCAATGGCGGTGAACTGCTCAATCGTCCGTCGGATAAAGAGAGAGGGGTCCGCCTCGCTCTGTACATATCCCGCACGAGTCAGGGTGCCAGTGATCTCCTGGTTCTAACACCGAGGAGACTCCTTGAGGCCATACAAGGATTTGCACAAGCGCCAGACCTTGTCACCATCCTCAAAGCCTGGTGGCTGAGCCACGTAAATCTCCTCATCCAAAGAGCCATGGAGGAACGCATTGTTCACGTCCATCTGGTATAGTTCCCAGTCATGCCGAGTCACTACACCGATCAGAGCGCGAGTTGAGGTCATGCGGCTGACAGGGGCAAAGGTGTCAGTGTAATCAATGCTCTCGATCTGAGAGTACCCCTTGACGACCAAACGAGCCTTGTGGCATTCCAGTGAGCCATCCGACTTCACTTTTTTGCGAAAGACCCACTTGACCTGAATAGCCTTCTTCCCAGGTTGAAGGTCGATTAGCTCGGATGGCGCGGAGCTCATCCTCACAGGCAGCACACCAGGTGTCTGCATCCTCTAATGAGAGAGCTTCCCTTCGGGTGCCTGGATCAGGCGCCATAGAGGGAGAGCTGTGAGTGGTAAGTGCACACGCCTGAGTGCTGGGCCTGACGACCACAAGGTCAAGTGCTACATCACAAGCGATATGAAACTCGTAAGTGACGAGATCGTGCCCTACAGGACACGATGGATATACCTCTACGTGATCAGTGCGGACACTCTGGCCCAGGGCCTTTGTGCCGAGATCACCACTCCCGATGCTGCGAGTGGAGCGCCTGGGTACAGGACGTGTCACTCATTGGACTCCGGAGACCAATAGTCGAAGACGACCGCCGGGCTCACGAGAGTAACCTGGCCTCGAGGGGCTCACCTCAGGCTTAGAGACAAGCACGACTACAGCTTGTGAGGGCTGAATCAAAGGAGCAGGTGATGTAGTGTGAGGAGGTGCGTGTGTGGGAGACACGGAACCGGGTGTGACAGTAGGAGAAGGAGTCAAGGCAGGACCATGCACAGAGGCAGGAGTACTGGTGGACACATGTATAGAATCATGGGTACCTATGAGGTGCGAGGGAATTCGGGTAGAAGCCGGGTGTGCTGCAGAGGTCTCTGGGCCGACATCGATGATCACTGGGTCATCAAGAGCTGGAGACCGAGAACTGGAGGGGGCTCGAATGGACACATCAGCCGGGCCAGAGGTGCTCGCAAGCCCAGACTCCCCCATACGACGAGTAGCCTCACACATAGGAACGTGCGTGACACACATCGATGTGATCGAGGTCAGATCACGGTAGGTGAGCGACACAAAGAAGAGAGCGTTGGGGGGCTCAACAATGCGACGACCGGCGGGGTTCCAAATATGCCAGGCCTTCGATCGCAGGGAGATGCCCACGAAGGCACACAAGCAACCCCGCGGTGAGACTTTGGACCCCTGTTGGTCCTCGGTGTACCACACAGAAGCCAAGGATCCCCACGCACGAGCGAGACGGAGGTCAACACGGTTGCGAAACTAGAGCTCGTACGATATAACGTGGTCCGGAAGGGAACCATGCGGGAGGCGGTTCCAGACCCACGTCATGTAGGCAAATCCTTCAAAGGCAAAGGACTTTGGGAGACCGCACTCACACCGCATAGCGTGAACCACATCCTCGATGGTGCGGTTCCGGCACTCAGAGACTCTGTTCTATTGAGGAGTAGCAGGAGCGAGACCTGGTGAAAAACCCCGTGCTCGGCGAAGAAACTATTGATCTTGCCAAGAAACTCGCCACGATCCGAATCGAAGGTCTACAGGTGTGGCAGGACGGACGCTCAGCCATCATAAGCCAAAGGCAAACCACAAGAGCGGCGTCACTCTTCTGGCGCAAGCTGTAGACCCACCGCATCCGGGTGAAGTCATCATTCGGGGTCATGACGTATCGGCCTCGATTGGATAGAGACTCCACAAAAAGAGGACCGAGAAGGTCCAAACGGACCAACTTGAGAGGGCGAAGTGCTCGAGAACAAGAGTCAGGATAGGTGCAACGATGCATCTTACCCTGAGCATAGAATAGACAATCGGTCTTGCACGGCCTCTCGAAACAAACCGCGTCAAGACCGAGGGCGGGATGTGTCCAAATGAGCTTCGACAAAGTGTCGGAGCCCACGTGACACAGGAGATGATGCAACAGTCGCTGATGCTCAGCAGTCAGAACACCAATGACAAACACACGAGCAGAGGAGAGGATGAGCAAGAAGAAGAAGAAATCCGAGAAACACGGTACAGATCATCCACAACAGAGGTACAAAGGACAATAGTGCGAGTATCAATAGCTGTCACAAGCGCGGAGTCTAAAGTGTGCTCCACAGAGAGTCCCATCACTATGCAGGCACGCACAGAAAGCAAGTTGAGCTCAAGGTCAGGCACAAAAAACACCTCAGAAACATACAGGGGGCCAGACGGACCATCAAAGCATACAACCCCAACACCCTTGACCTACAAGGACTGACGAGAGCCTGTGCGAATGGAGCGAACAGACGAAACAGGACGGAGAACAACAAAGTCACTACGACGACAGGTCATGTCATGAGTGGCACCAAAATTGATGATCCAAGTACCACTAGGATCACGGTGGGAGGACGTCTCTGTACAACGGGCAATGGACACAGCCGAGTGATCTTAGTAAACTGTACAGGTCAACAGGAACGTCACAAATCACAACACTTTTAACTTAGGATTTGCTTTGTCTTGCACAATCAATAGTAAAAATCCTACGTGAAATTCATGTGAAGAAATGTGAGAAAACATTGTTTTCAGAATTTCCAGGCCGCTCGCATTGTCGCCATTAGGGCGGCCTACAGCATGAGACTTTCACGTCAGGTCGGATTGAAATAGTGACTTGACGGACGAGCAGATGAAAGGGGTGGTCATCAGTGGCCATCACATGTTTCGGAAGTATTTTTTTTAACACGAGTTTCCCAAGAAAGCGTGTCCTCGACATTGCCGAATGTCGTGGAGGCTGGTCAGGTCGTCGCCTCGCAGAAGTTTGCCCATTATTGTACTGTACCGGCGAAGGATTGTTTTTGTTTGTTTCAAACACCCAGGGTCAAATTTTGGCACACTGGCTATAACGCCCTTCGGAATTATGGGTTTCTTGAATCCATAATTTTCCAGGAGTCTAGGTCAGACGTGCATGCTAACAACCCAAATGAAGTGATGAGGGTACATTTTGCTGGCCTCTCCTTCTTTGAGAGCTTTGTACGAGCATGAATTCAGCCTGCTTATTTTCAGAGCTCGTATTGGAAGGAATTTATGCACACTGGCTACAAGGGGGGAACCTAAGTATGCAACAGAGTCGAGCCCAAGGGTAATTAATTTGTATCCAGAATGAGCCGGTAGTAGGGTATCGCAAGGGGGATTTTATGGGTAGTGTGTCAAACTGAACAATGACCTGGTGCCATCGACATGAAAAAGGGTCAAGTTTTCCAACGTCGTTCCAAGATGTTTTCACAAATAATCGACAGAACGGAGAGAAAACCGCTTCACCGCAAGAGCGAATCGTTCCAAATACATCCTCGTCGAAGTTTTGGTGTCACAATCGGGCCGACGGACAGCAAAGATCAGTTACAAAGAAAAGCCTTGGGCCCCGATCGTGAGCAAACATAGTGGATTTAACGGAACGTCAAGATGAAGAAACCATCGACGTGGTTCTGTGGACATTTCTACAATCCTTGCTTCGTCATGACACTGACATCTACACAATGTATATTTTCTCTCTCGTGACACCTAAATGACGGTGGCGAGACAACAATGTGGCTCCTCGCCGCCTTTTCTTCGTAGACCATGACGAAAATACGGCATTCGGCATAAGGCACCACCCAAGATAGGCTCTTCATACAAATCAGAGTACAAATGCAGGGCCGAGCGTGCAAACAAGGGCAAAAACAGGCATACCACACAAATATATCCTATGTATATGCGTATATATGTATATGTATATATGAGTACCTAAAATGTAACGTCGAAGCTTGGACTTAGTGTCAAAAAGGCTTAGACAAGCTCGGATAAAGTTAGCGTTGAAAAACGGAATGACCATCCTCCTGATCGGAGTGCTTGTTGTTTATCCGAGACATCATGGCTTGCCGCACCTTTCAAAGCTACGATGTTGCTTTGCTGAAGTAATGATTTATTTTACTATTCCAATCATTTCCATTCTATGTTTAGAATGAACGGTGGAAATATACATGACGCGTTTAATAATATGCATTTGTTGATATGTTCATTCTGGGAGGAGGTTGATTTTTCTTTACGCGTTTTCATCAAGAATCGCTTGACCTCCTAGCTTTGGTCATGGAGCATATCAGCCAGCCTGTCACGACTGCACATTTATTGTGCAATCATTGCAATAGGCTGTCTTGACCTATATTTTTAGATTTTCGTTCAAGTTGTTGTTTTGTTACATTCATCCCCCTTTAGCTACGAACCGTCCTCGGTTTGATTTCAACTTTGTGAAAAGATAGGGTAGATGTTACTCTTCAGCTTTCATAGAAAAACATGATGATCACTCTTCCTCCCCCTTTTCAAGAAGCTTCCCCGCGAGAGGTGCCCAAGCGTCCCCGTGACAATCTATCCAAAGCAAGAAAATGACAAGCCCAAGGGCATGTGCCGTTACCCTTTCAAGGGGGTCCGTGCCGGGGTAGAACCCTCGAAGGCACGTCTGGTTCAGCGAGCAGCCAGTTCCCCCCAGTACTCGGCGAAACAACTGCAGATGGCGCTCGCGACTCTGGCTCCTAGGTGTTGTGGCCAGGTCTGCAACCGGCTCAGTGAATGAGGTACTCCTTGACCACTCGTGTATGCAGATTGTGTTCACGGTATTGGAGGATGCCACGCACCCCACACTGTCCTTCCGCAGCAAGGACAGTCGGAGGTAATGGCTGAGCGGACCCCTGTGCTGTATAGGGTGCAAGAAGAATCACATTGAAAAAATCATGGATCTGCATCGCTTATGGAAGGGCCAATCGATAGGCCACCGTTCCAGTATTGTGGGTCTATGTGAAGGGACCAAGCCATTTGGGCAACATCTTTTGTGCACCCGGTGTTTTCAGCCGCAAGTTCCATGTGCTCAGTAACACACAATCTCCAATGGAAAACGTCACATCACGACGTCTCTGGTCAGCAAAGGCCTTCTGGCACTGCCAAGTACCATGTAGGTGAGCCTAGGCATCCTGCCAAAGGACATCCATGCCCTCAACAATGGCCTGGGCTGAGGGTACCTGATCACCACCACCCCCTCACTTCACCATAGAAGCAGATACCACCGGATGTTGGCCATGGTTGAGGAGGAATGGGGTAAAGCGAGTACATTCGTTCACCGTATTGTTTACGGAAAACCTCAGCACAGGCCAAATAGTCATCCCAATCTTCCATTGGTGGGTT
The DNA here is from genome assembly GCA_023375785.1 of Penium margaritaceum. Classification (NCBI taxonomy): domain Eukaryota; kingdom Viridiplantae; phylum Streptophyta; class Zygnematophyceae; order Desmidiales; family Peniaceae; genus Penium; species Penium margaritaceum. The sequence goes on from SZWC01001475.1 coordinate 185,222, forward strand.
AAGTGTACGGTTCATGCGCTCCGTGTGCCTGTCAATCTGGGGACAAAATGCCGAGGACATGCTTTGTCGTGTTCCAAATCGCCCCTGTAATGCGAGCCAAAACCGGCTGGATCGCGGTCAGTGATGATTTGTAGACGTAATCCATGGTACTTCACTATGCCTTCCAGAACACGCGAGCTATTTCTTCAGCCGTGACCCGAGTTGTCGTGGGCATGAAATGGGCCATCCTGGTTGCTCGGTCGACCACGAACAGAATGGAGTCATAGCCTTTCTTTGTCTCTGGAAGTCCCATGATGAAATCCATGGATACCGACTCCCACGGGTTGGCCTGTTGTTGTACAGGTTGGAGGAGCCCCCCTGACGCCTTGTTGGAGCTCTTGTCATGCAAGCATAGATCACACATCATGCAGTACTGTCTGATTTCCGTACTCCAACCTAGCTATCAATAGTTCTCAGCAAGAGCATGACCCGTCTTCTTTGGTCCCACATGCCCGGATGAAGGAGGGTTATGAAACTCAAACATGATATGTTCTCTCAAGTTTCTGATACATGAAACTACCAGGAGATCACCACACCAATACAGTCAAGCTGCCTCAACAAGGCCATGGCGTTCAAGGTTCTTGGGTTCACCAAACCAAGGGTCCATGGTGTAGCCCATACAAATACGATTCTTGAAAGGATTTACACAGATCAGTGGACGTGGGGATGGAAAAAGTGGGTTTGATTTCACTGTGATTATTGACACAAGTGCCGTATGTTGGAAAAGTGGCATACTTTGTGCTCCTTCTCATCATGACTGTTCCAACAGCAAATGGGACATAGTTCATGTCTCAACTCAAAGCAGGGTCTTCGCACTCTAGTCGCAGACATTACTGAAGAACTGCTGACGTGATGGGAGAGGAGGCTACGACTGCTGATGATCAGGGATCGAGTACGATCGATGGATCTCGCTTGATACCTGGTTCTCTGGACCAAAGGTTTTACATAACAAATCAAAGAATGGAGAATCATACAAGAGAACCAAGATCTCATCTCCACCGTTGATAGCTCGAGAGTTCGAGCGGGATCTCCTCTCGAGCATCGAGGGGTGGATCATTGAAAAAGGGAAAGTTGTTGTGGATTCGGATAATCTGGTCCGTGTATCACGCCGAGGCGCTGGGCATCTGCCAACCCCGGTCTGCCAATGACTTGGAGTCATCGAGCGGCGTCCAATTGAATATGTGACTGAGGAATCGAAGACACAGGTCACCGGACTACTCAATACTTGTATTCTCTTCTGATAAATAGCGTAGTCAGATAAAAAGCTGTAGGTTTGTATTTCCCATTGCTCCATATGTACTTCATTATTTCAAGCAAGAGTTGAACCATGTGAAAGCTCTTGAGACAAGCAGTGTGTTTGTGCTCTTAGTTGATCTTATCAGAGTACGTGTGTGAGTGTATCTTGAGCACAAGTGACTGTGCGTGTATGAAGTGATAAGTGCAACTACGGTTGCTGTACCACATGAGATCAGGAGCTGCGTGATTGAAGAAGGAAACTGAAAAGTACTAGAAGATTCTGGAGGTTCTAAATTCAACACGGCAAAGTGCCAGTTGGTGACTTTCTTGTTATCCACCACAAGCGTCATGTAAGACGGATTACGACTCAAGGGGTCAGCAACGTTATCCCATCCAGGTTTGTACTCCCATGTGAATGTGAATCAAATCAGGTAGTCACTCTAGAGTGCATGCCTTCTGAAGAGGTTTGTCTGTGTTTGGAAGTAAGTGAGGGGTTTATGATATGTGACTACCGTGATCTGATCTGCTGCTCCCTCGAGGTAACAACGCCATATCTTGAATGCATGCACCACTGTCAGGAGCTATTGATATCCAGTTGTGTATCTGGTCTCTGCGTCCAAGAGTTTCCGACTCTCGTAAGCCACAGGATGACCATCTTGCGTATGCACGGCTCCCACCCCTGTGACCGATACATCACACCATACTTCTCAAGGTTTTGTTGGACCGGGAAGTGCTAGAACTGGTGCCGCGACCAACATTGTCATCACTATCTTAAATGCTTCAGTGCACTTTGTTTACCAACACCATGTACTTGCCTTCTGGGTCAAGATAGTGAGAGGCCTTAACAAGGTGGAGTAGCCTCTCACAAAGCGCGAGAAGTAATTTGCAAGACCAAAGAAGGAGTGGAGCTGTCCCACATTCTTGGGTTGAGGCCATTCCTTGACAACCTCTACCTCGCGAGGGTCCACCCGGATTCCTTTTGTCGCAGATTCTATGACTAAGACACTCCAGCTATGGTTGAGCAAATTTGCACTTGCTTTTCTTTGTAAAGAAATGATTGGTTCAAAGGATGTCGAGCAATGCTCGTAAGTGTTTCTCATGTTCCTCATAGTTTTTAGAAAAGATAAGGATGTCGTTAAGATACACCAGGACCGACTTGCCGAGGTGTTCATGGAAGACATTGTTCATCACTGCTTGGAATGTTGCAGGTGCGTTCGTCAGTCTAGAGCAGAGGACCCAGAACTGGTAGCGTCCTAGATGAGTTTTGAATGCCGGTTTTGGCACATCCTCCTCCGTGATCTGAATCTAATCATAGTCCTACAATAGATCAAAAGACGTGAATTTTGTTCCTTGAAGATGGTGAAATATGACCTTGATGTGCGAAAGCAGATACCGGTTTTTTGCAGTTAGTTTGTTCAATGTCCAATAGTCCACGCACATCCTGAGGCCACCGTGTTTCTTGTTCACAAACAGGATAGGTGTTCCAAAGGGTGAAGAGCTTGGCTCAATCCAGCCCTTCCAGAGGTACTCTTTGATCTGGGTTTTTGCTTCTTGCCGTTCTACTGGACTCAAATGGTAGACTGATCGGAAGAGAGATACGGCTCCTTGTTCCAGTGGGATTGTGTGTCCAACCGCGTGCCCGTGGAAACCTGTGTGATGGTGGCTCAAACACATCAAAGAACTCAGAAGTTATGTCAGCCACCCCCGTGGTCACATCACTCTCGTTTTGATCGTCGAGTTTCTTGAGGGTTGCTAGAAAACACCGACAACCTTGCCGTAGGCTTCTCTTTAGTTGAAGTGTTGTGAGGCTTGCTTGGGTTGAAGCTTCTGGCCTTCAGATTGGGGGCACTGGGGACAATGTGATGGTCCTTCTCCCACTACAGATTTGTAGCATTTTTGTGTCGAAACACATGAGTGCTTTGTGGTTGACCAGCCATGGACCCCCTAAGACCACATCAAAGGGGTCCATGAGGTCGAGAACCGTCAAACGCCTCGTGGTCGTGTGTCCAGGTAGTGGGACCTGTGTCGTGGGAGCCGTGTGTCCAATCATTGATACCTCTCAGTCATCACTAAAAATCACCTTTCCTATGCTTGGTGTGTATTTCAACTTCTACGTACAAATGGCCCACTTACAAAGGATTCATCTGCCCTCGTATTGACCAGGATGCGAGATGGAGCACCCGCTAGCTTGCCTTGGAACTGCATCATCATCTTTGCTTCTGACTTACACACGAAAATGCTCAATGGGGGTTTTCCCTCCAAGTGGTAGATGCGATAGGCATAGGTGCTTCTCCGTAACTCAACCATGCTATCCATATTTTCCCACATGCGATGTCCTTTCATAAACAAAGCCAATAGCTTCCATCCTTAGAAGGCAGACATGTTCATCTTTGGATTGCTAGGTACGGCCATTGCTATGGAATTTAAAGAGTTTTATTAATGAGCCTCATGCGCAGCTTCTAAAGCACTTGGCCAGGTTTTGTTAGTTGTTGCTATCAAACACGTGCGATTTTCAAAATTTTCCTTTGTCACGTAGGAGAGTGGGCACAAGCGGTCAAGGTAGAGGGATTCAGGATTCATGAGGGGAACATAGACAGTTGAAAAACTTTGTGCACATAGGAACTCAAAATTCTTGATATCATCATTTCAAAACATGAACTTCCTACCCTCATCCTCTCCAAGATCCATATGAACCCCAGATACCGGCCCACTGGTGGCTACTGGAGGTTGTGAAAATGTTGCTCATGGCCAATATGAGGACGAAGATCACGTCCTCCAGGCCCTCCTCCAATGACTTGATCTCCATTGCGTGGGTGTCCATGTCCATGTTGGCCGCCGTGGGGGCCCTGGCGTTGCATGCCCGCAAATGTCTAGCCTTGGCGATGCCCCCCCTAAGGGCGTCCCTGGTCCGCTGGGGCATTGCCATTGCCCTGGCCTTGCCCGCCTCGGTGCTGGCCGACCCTTTGGAAGTGTTTTTGGCCAGCACCATTGGGACGGTTCAGGGCTCCGCCATGGCACTGCCCTTGCCCATGGTGATGCTGTCCCTGTTGCTGCATCTACTACTGTCCTTGCTGGTCATGCTATGGAAAACATTTCCAATGTGGCCAGCTTCGTGGCAGCACCTGCACATGATGGTAGAGCGAGACTTGTTCTCCCTGTCTTGACAACGGAATTTCTTGGACGACTCAGAAGTTTTGTTTGCTGCGCGCTTTGATGCATTGCCCATCAGTGCAAGTATCGTCTCATGAGACGGCCTGATCTCACGTGCGTCACAATCATAGAGGGCAGAGTTTGGCTTGTATACCTTATACATAGGCATTGCCAGTGCGTACAGGCTCTCCGAATCCTTCCCATCGCCATGGAGACAGAAAAACCTGAGCTGGGGGCTTGCGAGGCCACTCAAAAACAGGTCAATCTTTGCCTGCTCCGTCAGATGGTGGTCTTGTACCTTGTTTGCTACCTTCAGGAAGCCTTCAGCGTACTTTTTCACTACCACAGCCCCTTGCATGAAGGCTTCAAGCTCCTTCATGGCCTTTTGAGAGTCGGCAGGCTTCAAGTATAGCTCGCGCATGAGCTCACAGTATTTCTCCCATGTTGGGTCAGAGTTTTGTTGCTTCTCCTTGCATATCTCAGTGAGCTTGTTGAAGGGCTTTGGTTTGAGGGACAGCATTCCCTGAGTGCCCCACTCTCCCTCATCGATCTGAGCAAGGCAAAGATGCCTTTCGAGGATCATGAGGAAGGTGTTCATGCCACATGTCCCATCGTTGCGGTCAGCCGGTTCGATGACCACACGGCTACCCAATGCCTTCTGGGGTCGAGGTGGTGTTGTTGCAATCCTCCCTGCTGGCGGGTTCACTTGTAGGTGTGGAGTTGGACCGGTGCCTGGAGTACGATGAGCGCTCTCAGCATTGGCACGTGCACTCTTCGTATGTGCCCGCTCGCGGCACTCAAAGACCTGTTCAAGCTCCAGATCTGCCACCTCACGTGCTGCTCCCACCACTGCGTTCATCATAGCACGTCGATTCTCGGCTTCCTTTGCACGTAGGGCCTCGTGCGCTTGTTCTGCCAACCCGGCCCGGTGTTCAGCGGCAGCAATCTCGCACATCAACTTGCTATTTTCCTCATAGAGCTTGTTGTTCATCGGTTGTGCCATGAAGGCCCGCTCTCGAAGGGTGGTACGCACCATGTCGTTGTCATGTGCGAGTGCTCCTATCACGGTCATGGCCAGCGCAAGCTCGTCGGAGATGAGACGGCTACAAAGTACGTCGAGTTGATCCTCGACATTTAGACAATGTGCGGCACTATTGATTTCACGCTGAGCCGCTGTCGAATTTGGTAGGCTTGCTCGACGGGCCCGCTCGCCTTCCACAGAAGCACAAGCACAAACCTCATCCCCGTGCCTGATGCGTGTTTGCAAGCATTGGCAACCCTGTCGGCTTTCTTTGGTGCTGACTTGCAACCTCACTCCCCTCGCTGTTGGTGTTGCGTGCGTCCCCATCGTCGTTAGCTTCTTGGTCAGCTTCCACGATGATCTGATCTACTGGTTCATCAGGGGATTCATCCCTTTCACACCACCTTCAGCCACCTCTTTAGGGTTGCCGCTGTTTGATTGGCCTTCCCTGACTCCTTTCCCTCCCCCTTCGTTTGTGTGAGCAACTGGGACGGGTGAAGCATTAGTGCTGAAAGCAAGTTCAATGGCCAGCAAGCTGTTTTTCCCAATACCTTGCAAAGAGAACGCACGGGCCACCTTGTTCCGCTGCCCATCTTTGGAAGACCTTGGCCTCTCGCCCCTCGGTGATGCTGGTTGAGGGCTTACTCCTTTTTGCCACTACCTCCCAGCGTGACTTTGTAAGGTAGCTGACTGGTGCCAATGTACCACGATGCTCCTTGGACCCCAAGGGCTTGCGTTCATTGGATCGTCTCGGAATGCCGTTTGGGGGACGTCCCATTACCACGGATAGTCCGGTCCTAAGGCTCACCATCTTACTGCAGGATCTCGCTACGGATCTCTCTCTTCATATGACAAAGAGCGCGTACTCCTTCACCCCTTGCAGTGGTGGGCCGAGAGGAATCCAACGGTTACCCTCGTTCACCTTTGTAAAGGGTGGCCCGAGGTGTTCTTTGGATAGCTTCCCCTTCACCACTTTCAATGTGGACCGAGACGACTTTGTGTCAACTCCTTGTCTCCTCCTCTTTGGGGCCTCCCTCTTTTTTTTTTTGTGGATGGAGAACACACTGGTTGAGGAGGCGTGTCTCTCTTAAGACCCTTGGGTAGACCGAGGTGCCTTAAGGCCGAACCTCCTTCACGCCTTCCTCCTTCTCTCACCTTTTTAATTTGAATTTGTGAACAGAAGGTAAATAGAAGAACTCTACCAAGAGATTGGAATGAATGGAGGAAATGATAACTTGGAATGGGAGATTACAAGGAACAAAGACAAAAAGAGACATCTGGCATGCCCACATGACCAACTGAAGTCCATTCTCTAATTCTAGAGGAAAGATGAGAATTTTCTGATTCCAAAAAAAAAAAAAAAAAACGGCGTGGAATATGGAGGACCGGAGGCCAAGACATGGCTCCGCCCTTCTCCTTTCCACCCAGGAACCTGGGGTTGACTAAAAAATCTCCGTGGCCATCGGCCAAAAAAAAAAGAAATTCGGCCTTGGAACCTTGATCACAGCCAGTTCACCCTTGACTACCTCCCTTGCTGTTGTAGTAGCCTGTGGCTACCCTATCAGGAGGTCCAGCAACCCCCTGCTTTGGCCTGTCTCCTCACGTTGGCCTCTCCTCACGGAAAAATGGATAGAGGTACAACTTCGCGGTTGGACGAGGTAAGGATGAGAGGAGAGAGAGAAAGAGAGGTTTTGGGGGGTGGAGTACTTGGGAGCGAAGTAGGTTGTCCAAGGTTGGGGAGGGTGAGAGTGAGCGAGTGGGTTGATGCGGAGTAGTGGCGGAAGGCGTTCCGCCAACGCAACTGCGAAGTAGGTCCACAACTCGTTGATGGGCACACTTCTCCTCATGCAACGTGACGAAGTGCATGGAAGGATGAGGACGAGTGGTGAGGTCACCGGTCGTTCTCGTTCTGGTACCAAAATGTAACACGCAAGGTTGGACTTAGCGTTGAAAATGCTTCGACAAGCTCAGGAAAAGATAGTGTTGTAAAACTGAATGACCGTCCTCCTTGTCGGAGTGGTCTTTTTTTTGAGTCATCATGGGTCACCACGCCTTTCAAAAGCTATGTCGTTGCTTTGCTAAAAAGCAAGGATTTATTTCATTGCTCTAATCATTTGCATTATGTGTTTAGAAAGAACTGTGAGAATATCCATGAATCTTTTAATTCTATGCATTTGTCGATATGTTCATTGTGGGAGGAGGTTAATGTTTCTTCACGTATTTTTGTCAAGAATCGCAAGACCTCCCAGCTTTGGTCACGGAACAGGTCAGCCAGCCTGTTGCAAATGCACATTATGTATAATCATCACAATATGATGTCTTGACCTGTATTTTTACATCTTTGTTCAAATTTTCCTTTTGTTACATGAAGCCTCCCCGAGATAAATAGAAACAAACGGCTTTAGACACCCAAAACCTAGCCAAGAAAGGACACATCTTCCTCTCTCACCCAAAAATACTCAACATCCGCAACCTCCAGCTCAGCACACGATGGAGACAAAATCTCGCCTGTTTCTTATACTCTAACCCCACAATCCTCCCCCCAAATCTCACTTGGCAGGAAACATCCCTAGAATACGTAGCCTATAATAGACACCTCCTCCAACCAAACTCTCAACCCTTTGGCATCACCCCTCAAGAATGCTTCCTCCTCACCTCTAAGATACAGGTTAGACACCTCTTCAACCCTCAACTTCTCTTCCAGACGCTCAGAAAATTACCCATCCTTAGCCAAACTCGAGTGCTCGAGGAACTCTGCCAATACCTCCCTCTCTCTCGGATCTCCATAATGATAAATCCACTTCTCCTAGCAAACATCTACAAGCACTTTACTCTACCCTCTCTCACTGGAATGCATATCACCATCATTTATGGGCTACGAAAGCGAGGCCCCAAAATCTGGGATTACCCACTCCAAGTCTGCTTGGTCACAGGCCGTCTGTGCCACCACCCATGGGCCCAACCTTGACCTTTCCTCGGGCCAGACTGCACACCAGTATACGTGAAAAAGAGAATCTTTATAGGCACACCACACCAACCAGACATCCATAAGAGGTAGGGAAGTCTTCTTGCGATGTGAAAGCCCTTCAGCAACATCTAAGCAAAAATGGGAAGAAAAGTAACCCAACACCGTCTTCCAATGGCGCTATATCCACGATAACCTCCTCAACACCCCCCTCCATCTTCATCCACAAGACATAATGCTCTGTATCTTTTAGAGATCCATCCAAGTCAACCACAGATACTACTTCCTCCCACTCCCCTCGTCCCCACTGTGCCCACAATGTAACAAACCAGAAATAATAGAGCACTACTTTGTACAATGCCGCGAGATCTAACCAATCATGCAACGCCTCCGCACCCTTTTTCTTACCTTCTTTCCCAAGACTGCACCTACATTACCCAACATCCTCATAGTACCCACCAGTCCTACCAACTAACGCAGCATCTGGGAAACCACACGAGCGATCACATTGCATCGTCTATGGAAAGAGAGATGGGCACAACCAACACATAACCCCACCCGACTATTCTGGCAACTACACCCCATCTCCTTCAAGAGCATCTCACCCGCGCATTGCTAAGAGTAGCACAACTCCCTCCTGGAAGAAAAGGGAAAGAACCTACCAACGACTCTACACTGAAACAACACATGCTCCCTTCATGTGCAGCACACAAGAGGGAAGAGAACATCTAACAAGGAATCACACAGAAATTGCACCGCCGCTGGAAACACCCGGGATTACATAATGGAATAACTTCCTCTTATCCACCATTTGAGCGCTGGCCTGTCCAAACACCCACTTTTTGTAAGCATTTACCTCTGTACCCAAAAAGTGTGAATAGTGACTAACCGTGAACGCCGTGCCCACTTTTGAGAAAAGATGCACAGAATCCCGGTGTTTTCGTCACATTCCCTCCCTGAGTGGGTAAAACATACATCTTCTTTACGATTTAAGACATTTGCTTCTGTTTTTGTTTCTTTACATGGAGAGGCGTCATCTTGTGTGCATTAATGGAAACCTCCTTCAGTTTATTATGATATGGTCAACTTTTACTGATGATTGTGGCAGGGGGCTTTTTCTTCAAGTTTGTCTGATGTCATGTTTATAAAATGACGACATTGTGTCATCGTGTCTGTCCACAAACAAATGCGCTGGATTATGGTCACGCGACCGATACTTCTGCCACCGAATGGACGTTGGCAGAATCAGTCGCGCGACTGATACAGAGCACAAGGGGAGGGAGGGGGATAGGGGTGGGGGGGCCTTCTCCCCCGCAGATGCGGAGGACAGGCCGGAGGCCACCCCTTGCCACGGCAAGGGCTCGCCGATGGCCAGCAGCTCGCCGAAGGCGAGAAGCTCGCCGACAGCCAGCAGCTCGCCGGCGGCCAGGAACTCGCCGACAGCCAGCAACTGCCCACCGAGCAGCTCGCTGGCCGTCGGAAAGCCAGCTGTTCGCCGACGGCCAGCAGCTCGCTGGCTGACGGCATGCAGCTTGCTGGCCGACGGGCAGTGATTACAAAGCCACAAATCCACGAAATCACAAGGGCGAGGCTGATGGCCTCGAGCCCTTGCCCTTGCATCCGTCCCTCATCACCGATTGCGATCAGGGCCAAGGGGAGAAAGCGAGATACTAAGTGCAAGAGAGATGCACGTGGGAGAGAGAAAGAAGCTAGGAGTGGGTGGCAGTGACTGGGGGTCCATTTCAAAGTATTCGTGATATTTACGGGATGGACCTGCTGTGCACAAAAGTGGGTATCGGAGTCATATGGTTAAACATAGATACTGGACACGTGTTTTTTCAGTTTTTTTGAAAAGAGCAAAAATTGGGGAAAACGTAAACCCCCGGACAACAAGTGGGCAACCTGGTATGTTGTCCCCAGAAAGTGGGTAACCTGTGCAGAACTTTTTCCAAAGGTGGGTAAAAAGGAATCGGCCCCATTACATAAACTATAAGTTGTTTGGGGGGCCGGGTTCAATCCCCAAGCTTGTTCTGGTGTCGTGGAGACGCTCCCGCTCCCATCGGTCAAAACCACGGGACTAAAAAAAATTCTGTGGAGGCTCTTCATGTTGTCCCCATTCTAAGGATTATGTCCAAGTTGCCCCCATTTTGCGTTTCGGGGAATTATCTCCGGAATCGCTAACTGACATAAAAACTTATCATTATATTACTTCCCATTTTCACAAATTTATGCCACTTCCTCCCCATTTTTAGGGGCAATCTAGTGACAAGTTAAAAGATAGGGGCAACCTGATGGTAAGTTAAGAAGTGGGGCGTCCAGCTGTTACGAACCAGATGTACACGAGTCCGTGAACGTTCTGATTGTGCATTTCTGTTGTTACACAAATAGCCCACCGCGCGTCGAGACCTGGATTTTTGCTCCGACGGTCCAGGGCAATTTGGCCAACTGTCCTCACCCTCCGGCGTTCCTTCTAGCACGTTCTGGCAACTTTGACCTCCTTCAAGAATCATCGACAGAAGTATCGCGATCTTTTCGGTCATCTTCTCGACACATAAATATTCATACAGGTGCATCTCGCATCTTCACCATCGATCTTCGAAGCCCCCCATTTCCTCTGTGGAGCTTCTCAATACAACCACTCACGACGCGACTCCACACGCGTCACTCGACGATCCACCTGACGTTCCCGAATACGTCTCATCAGTAACTCAACACTTGTACATATATGTTCAGTCATTCGGACACTTGTCATCAAAGCACACTTACCGTTTATTACAAATTGCTCAAGTGTCCCAAATTCTCAAACCGTGTTCTGTCTCGCAACTCATACCTATTTACCATCCACGCTTCGGTGGGCATAACACTTGGTATCAGAGCGTAGCGGTGCTGGAGGGGCAGCTTACTACTTTACTCATTCGGAAGGCTACCTTGCACGTCGACAACGTATCTCGCACGTCATGACTTCGCAAACTTTGCAACCACAACGTGAAACAAGCGAGCGCACCCGAAAACCAGAAGCGGGTCTTTGGTGACGACTTCGGCAATGGAGGAGTAGAACATGACCATACACACGAGCCCTGAGGTGGCGGCAAGTGCTAACGTGGCAGGCTATGCGGCAGCTGGGCTAGTTCCGATGGCTCTGACGGCCAATCTGGCCACAGACTCGGTGTCGGTAAAATAGTTGCCCCTATCGACAGCCTCAACGTCTACAGCAGGAGCGACAGGCGGCACCAGACGACATCCACAGATCAATAGGGAACTAGCAAACCGTATCTCCGTGCTCAAGGGAATCAACAGCCATCTGCTCCAACAGCTCAATGTCGTAATGGAAGCTTTTTGCAATGCAAGTGCACGGGAGGCTGTGCTTGTCGAGACAAACATCCAACTCTCGAACGAACCCAAGATTCACCCAACCCCTCCTAAACCGTTCGATCCTTCAAACTCCTAAGGACCGACGGGTCGGATGTGGCTGACGAACTTGGAGATGTAATTCACGGCTGCTAGGGTCAACAACGATCGGAAGAAAATTAGTCTCACGGCTGCGCTTCTACGTGGCACGTCTTTTAGTTGGTGGTCCGACCTAAAGACCATCCAACGGTAGCAAGAGATCGGTAGGGCCTCATCGACGGCCGGCGACTCCCATCTCCTATCGTCAACCGTAGGCACTCTGCCCTTGGTTCTCCAAGGGTCAACCCGCAATGGCAAGATGTGCTGATGCCACTAACCGAATCGATCAAATTCTCTTGCGCAATGCTTACACGCTTGATGGCTAAACAAACAATCTGACGCTCGGTACAAACTATAGTACCTTTGTTAGCAGTCCTGCGTGGCAGAGTACACAATGAGATTTTGAGATTATCACTGGTGCAAACATCGCGCCCGGTGAACTATGTTTTCACTACAACAATGGCCTCAAACGGAACATCCGACGATTGTCATTTTGGGTATCCACAACGACTTACCGCAGATGATCGCAGCAGAAGAAAGCATCGACAGCACCAACTTGCCTGAATCCAAGAATCCTCAATATGGTGGCTCTCCAACCACAATAATCGTGGAAATGGAAAAAGCCAGTCCGGGGACTCCTCGACTCCGATGGAAGTTGACGTCATCAACCAACAAGATACCCAGACCTGCTACAACTTTGGAGAGGTCGGGCATATTGATCAAAACTTCCAAAGCAAGCAGCATGCCAAAAGGGAGGGGGGGAGGGGACGTAGAAAAATGAGTTGGGAAAGGGCACGGGACAGGAGTGCAAGGCGCAAGTCCTGTCCAAGAGGAGCGATCTGTGCCAAACAATTGTCCATCTGAATGGTTCACGATACCACAGAGGGTTTCTAAGATCACTAAGTTCAATGAGGGATACGAGGATGACCAATTGGCGATACTACAGAAAGTGCAACCCCAAGGTTGCAAGAGTCGCAGAACGACACTGACACTATTGGATGGAGGGGCCTCTGACAGTTTTGTAAGCGATGACATGGTTTGGAAGCTTGGTTTGCAGACTGAACCAGGGGTGTTTGAAGGAAAACCCGCCAACAAGAGATTGTAGATACGGAGACTCCGAGAACCACTATGATTGCAAGTGAGAGACTTGCGGGATGTAACGGTCTGGAGGTCATTTCCAACGAGTGACCACAAAATCATTCTCGGATGTGATTTCATGTACCAATAAAACCTGCAGATCAATTGGAATAGAGGCGGCATTTGTGTGAAAGTCAAGGGCGTCAAGTGATAACTTCCGCGTGTGGGGCAGAAAACAAAATCGAAAGCATCAGAGGTGGAAGAAGCAGAGGAAACCGCAACAACTGAAATCGCTGAATGTGGCCAAGCACTGCATGTGACGAGGGGCTCGTGCGTGGCTCATGTATCTTGAGCCAATGGAGGCAGCGGAAGTGGAAGCAGCTGACTCATTAGCCTCATTAACCTCATCAAACTCATCGGCCTCATCGGCTTCATTGGCCTCAACAAAGTTTGCAATTGTTCCCGTGGAGTTCGTACCTCTCATCGGAGAGTTTGCGGAAGTCTTCCTTGACAAGCTCCCGAAAACCTTGCCACCTCAGTGCGACATTGACCATCACATCAAACTGAAACCGGGCAGCCAACCAACCAATTGAGGAGCCTATCGGATGAGCGACCATGAGCTGATCGAGCTAAAAAAGCAACTCGCCAAGATGCTCGGTCACAGGTTCATCCACCCATCCACGTCACCATACGTCGCAACAGTACTGTTCGTGAAAAAGAAAACGGGTGAGATGCAGATGTGTGTGGACTACTGGGCGTTGAACGACACTACCATCAAGAACCACTCTCTTCTACTCTACTCCGACGAACGTTTTGACCAATCCCGAGGAGTGCGAATCTTCACCAAAATCGACCTACACAGTGGTTATCACCAGATCCTCATGGCAGACACTGACATTGAGAAGAATTTTGTAGTGGTAATGGTTCTTGGATGATGTTGCTAATGCCACAGCCGCAGCTGTTGCTGTTGCGCTGATGGTGCTACGGCTATAACAATGCTACAGTTTAGATTTTCACTGCCACAACATGCAACAGCTGCTAGTGCTGATGCTATGTTTCTATGGCTATTGCTACTACACAGTAGCAGCAGCTAATGTGGCTAGATCTAGTGCCTGTGGATACGAGCCGTTGTTGTCGTTGCTCCTGCTATATTCTGCACCTGCTGCTGTTACGCTGCCGCTACTCTTACTGTCATGATGTTGTATCTGTCGCTGTTGCTAGAGCCTCCAACTATTGTTGTTGTTGTTACTGCTGCTACATGTCTGTAGCTGTTGCTACTGTGGAGCTATTGGTAGAGTAGCTATTGCTGCTTGCTGTTGTGAGCCCTTGTTTTCGCTACTATTGCTATAGTCTAAAACTGCTTTGGTTACATTGCTGTTGCAAATACTGCTTGGCAGTGATCTCAAGTGGTCTTGCTAGATGCTCCTGGTTGATGGCTGTACTCTACCTTAGGAACTAAGACAACAACTGGTTGGGCGGGAGCCGGGCATAGAGCAACTCTGCACTTGCAGGATTGTAGACACACTCGTGGCCCAAAATCTGTGGATAGCGTGAACAGACGCCGCCTTACTTTAAATGCTGCGTAGATTCCAGTCGGCTTCCATGCTAGAAAAGTAGACGGCAGCTAGTGTAGCATGTAGAAAACAGGATGCGCGAGGCAAAGAGGCACCATGGATTGCAACAAATGTTGGAAATCACAAGGAATGAGTTACAACAGTGATGTGTATCATGGAGTGTGGGGGAGCAGGCAAGTGAGCTGTGTGCTTCTATCGCCCAAACCCCTCATGTGCGGTGGACATGAACCACCACCCAACCAATTTTAGAAAAAAGCTGTCAGGCCAGCCACCGGACAAAAATCTAGCGGCATCTAGGTTTGGGAGAGCTGTTGGCACTAGTGGGTGTGGAGGCACCCTCAAGGATGCCTAGCTCTCACTGATGCACGCTACCAATGTTTGGGGGAGCCAATGGACACCTTTGGTGAAGACTGTGGAGCACAAGGATCACGGATGTGAGTTGGCAGAATACGTCATATTCAGGAGAAATGAATTGAAACACATTTGCGTTAGTTATCATTGTAAGATTTCATCGGATACTTCTAGCGCATGATGTACAATTTCCAACGCATCCAGGAACACCCAAATCGGAGCAGTAGAGCCCCTAATACAACCATCAAAGTAACCCTTGGTGGAGCCGCTCACCTTGCTTTGCACGCTAGGCAACGGGTGGCACTTCGACGATGACCCGTCGGAGCGTCTTTGCTCGCCCAGAAGTCAAGGAGAAGTTCATCCGGGTCAAGGAGGTCCTTCTAGTCACTTTAATAACCGGATTTTTTCATCTGGGGCCCTACTTTCGCGTAAATTAGCCTTTCGCATAGTTCGTGCGCCGCGTTCTCTGTGTGGCACGGGCATTTACAGTTATGGGGCCCTCGCGAATAGGATCTGAGCGCAAGAGTCGCTTCCTACTTTGCGCCTCTCGATAGCGAGGGCGGGAGTTTGCTGCGCGCCAAGTCAAAGGGTTTCGATAGGACATAGCCTTGAATCCACCAGGGAAGGCATTTTGTGCTTCTTCTTTTTTTTCCAAAACTACCAAGGCAATGCATTTTCTGAAGACAAAGATGTGAACCCAAGTAAAAGGAGTTGAAACCAGAGCTTGAAGAAATTCATCATACAGTGTATTGAATGATTTCTAATCCACTTGGATGACGCTTTATTCATAGATAATTATTCTTCTATGTTTTGCTAATTTCCTACATGTTAATACATCAAAAGATAAAATCTGGGATTTAATGAATTTTAAAATGAAGTATGAAAATACAGCACTTTTTGTTCTAATGCCTTTCATTATGTCATGTGCCTCTACATGATTTTACATCCATTCAATTGTCAATATATTCATTTTGCAAGATCTTCATGATCAATTGTGATACATGTTTTGGCATCATTGGGAATGGTGAATCCACCATAAAATTTTCATTTATGATCATTAAATAATAATTTTCCAACACAAGTTTTTTCCACTTCAAAAAATTTAAAGACTACACAGTTCCATTATGAATAAAATGATATGTGCAAATTAAGAATGTTTTAAATTGGAATACAATAAGTTTTTTATGAAGAATATCTTGTGATTCATAAATGTATTTAAAAAAGTGTATGATGAATCCTCCATTTAGCAGAATTGTGAACAAATCAATCGGCATAGTATAAATGCATTTCAAAGATTTTTTCAGAGCAGAAAACTAAAATTGGTTCATTTCCTGTTTTTTAATGTTTCTTTTCTTGAACATTTGCCATTTCAAAATGGTGGATGGATTTTCATTGTTTCTTGAAATACATTCAAGGATAAGTATGGAAACAAATCACATGAAAATCTCCTTCTTTATGAATTAATGACATCATACAATGAAAAAGTTACAAGTCAAACTGTGAAAAAGAAATCATGATGAAAACATATAAATGTTCATTGGGTGTTGTTGTCAAGTGAAGTTACACTTGAAAAGAGTTTAACTCTACAATGTATTTAACACCATACAACTTCTTAATTAATACTATGGAAATCAATGAGATGGTCAATTTCTTCAAGGTCTATTTTCAACTCCCTTTACCCAGGTTCACATCTTTGTGGTCAGAAAATGCCTTGCCTTGGCAGCTCCAGAAACAATAGCGCACAAAGTACCTTCCCTGGTCGGTTCAAGGCTATGTCCTATCGAAACCGTTTGACTTGGAGCGCGGCAACTCCCGCCCTCGCTATCGAGAGCCGCGAAGTAGGAAGCGACTTTTGCGATTGATTCCTGTTTGCGAGGGCCCCGAAAAAGCAAATACGCGCGCCGCACAGAAAACGCGGCGTGCGGGCTATGCGAAAGGCCAATTTACGCCAAAGTCGGGCCCCATATGAAAAACACCGCTTTATTAATGCCCCTGGTGCATTTGGAGCTTGTTGGCGACAAACTCGGATCACTGGCGGTGGATTATCCCGCCACCAATGGCGGGTTCCAGATTCCACCCGCCCAACACCCGAACTTCGGACTAGGCCAACTTTCTAAATACTCACTCAAACTGAGCCATTCAAAGCTCAATCTTGCATGAAAAAATCCAAGGAATCTAAATTTAAATTCAGATCAGGTTTTGACACTCTTCAACGATCAAACCAGTGAGTACGATCAACGGCACTCATGGCAAGGGACACACCATGTCAACAATCTCCCCCTTGCACCACAACCTTCATGCTCTATCCTTGGAATCAGTAGCATTCTAAACCTCACAGCGTAGATCAAGCTCCGTGCAACTCGTGTCGTGCCTGTCCTTGGTGGTCATGGGTGTGCCGATGGGGTTGCACTCCTCCATGTTGTAGTGGCGGAGTACCTATTGCACGTACTTTGCCTGCCCCATCTCCAGCATGCGTGCCTTACGGTCCCTCTTGATGGCGACGCCGAGGTAGTACTCGAGCTTGCCCATGTTGGTCATTTTGAACAGATCGCCAAACTGCTGCTTTAGGTTTAGCAACTCCTCCATGTCCGAGGACACGCGGATGAGGTCTTCCACGTACACAACCACGATCTGGTGCAATCCCGGCTGCCTCCGCAGGTACGCGCTTTGATCTTCTTTGTAGCGCTTGAAGCCAAGCTCTGCCATGAAGCCGTTCATTTTCAGGTACCACATGAGTGGCGCTTGCTTTAGCCTGTAGACTGCCTTGCGAAGCCGGCACACCTTCCTCGGCGGCACGTCCACCCCCTCCGGCACATCCATGAGGACCTCCTTGTCCAGGTCGCCATTGAGAAATACAGTTTTCACTTCCATTTGGTGAACTTCATAGTCTTGCGCCGCAGCCACCGAGAGGATGGAGTGAATGGAGGCGAACTTCACCACCGGTGCGAAGGTCTCATCGTAGTGTTCACCCTTTTGCTGGACGTACCTCTTCGTAACTGGCCACGCCTTGTACTGCTCCACCTTCCCCTCCTTGGTGAGTTTCTTCTTAAAGATCCACTTGGAGCTAATGATGTTTGCGCCCTTTAGCGTGTCAACCAGCTACCAAGTGCTATTCTCTTCATGGGATGCGAGCTCAGATTTTATAGCTCCCTCCCACTCAGCCCCGTCCTTCCGGTGTAACGCCTACTTGATGGTCTCAGGCTCCACTTGCATAAAGAACGCTCAAGCAAACCCAATCCAGATACCCTCCACAACATCGTATCGTTTTTCCATTCTCCTTGCGCATCTGCATCTCCGAGGCTGGTGCTGTTGAGGCAGCAGCAGCAGCTGCTGCTGTTGTTGCTGTCCTCTTGTAGCGCTACTCACACTCCTGGCCTACTCCTCCTCTCTCGGGGACTGTGGAGATGCAGGCGGACTCCCCGCCTCCTCATTGAGCTCTACTGCTGCCGACACTTTGGACTCATTGTCTGACTCGGCTGAATGCAAATCAGCCGCTCCCCCATCCCTCGGATGGTTCTTGCTGCTTGGAGCTGCTCTGACATCAACCTCTTTTGCATCCTCGGTGTCTCCCCCTCGAGGAGTGGCAACCACTCCCCGCGCTTGGAGAGATCCAAATCCTTGTTTTTCCAATAGATTTCCTCGTCAAACGTGATGTCATGACTCTTCATGATCTACTGCCTCCATAGGTTTAAGAGCTAGTATGCCTTGCTCCCGCTCTTGTACCCGACGAAGATGCATCCGCGAGTCCGCGTGTCTAGATCGTCCCGGCCTTCACGTTCCTACACAATAGCATGTGCAATGCAGCCAAATGTCCGGAGGTGAGCCATAGTTGGCTTCCTCCTGCTTCACACCTCTTGTGGCGTCTTCCACGCCTTGGACTGTGCGTCTTTTAGCGGCTTTTTTGGCATCAGGTTCATGATGTATGCCGCTGCCCGTGTCGCCTCGCCCTAGTACCGCTGAGCGAGGGCGGCATCACTTAACATGGACCGGACTATGTTGAGGATGGTGCAGTTTACCATTCTGCTTTGGAGAATGTGGCGTAGTGTTCTGCCACGCGATCCCCTTGCTCTTCATCCATGCCGAGCAGCCCTTGTACTCGCCGCTGTTGTCACTCCGTAACACCTTCATCTTCAACTCTGTTTGCCACTCCACTGCCACCGCAAACTCCTGCATGCACGACAAGACATCACTCTTCCTCTTGATGATGTAGAGTTAGAGCTTGCGACTGTGATCGTCAATGAAGGTGACAAAGTAGCATGCCCCACCAATGTAGGGCTCGAATGGCCCACACACATCAGTGTGCACCACCTCCAACTTCGCCGATGCACGTGCCCCATTGCCATCAAATGGCTGCTATGTTACCTTGCCAACCACGCACAACTCGCACACGGCATTCTTGGCTGCGTCAAGGATCTTGACCTCAACACCCCGCACCACTTCCTTCTTTGCCATGTCCTTCACAGTTGAAGGAGCGATGTGACACAGGTGGCGGTGCCACAGGTCAAGGTCTCCATCGTCCTTCGCGAGGTGGGCAATGTCCCCGTCTGGCTGCCAAGGATCTTTGCACAGAGCAGGTACAGATTGTCCTCTTGCTTTCCACGTCTAATCACCTGGCCGTCCCACACCTTCCGGATGATGACCTCCTTGTTGAAGAGCACCTCAAGCTCCTTGTCGGTAAGGTGGCTCACTTACAACAGATTTGCTCCAAAGTTGGGGATGTGGAGAACATCGTGATTGGTGCTCATGACAGCTTCTCCGTCCACATCCACCTCGATGTGAACGTTGCCTTCATTGGCACCCAACTGTGTTTTGTTGTTGGTCACCGTCATGCGTCTCTCTGAGGTGCCATAGGTGACGAATGTCGTCCGCTTGCATTGCGTGTGGCGGCCTAATCCAGGGTCAGTCATGAGGACTCCCGGATCTGTCAAGTCGGCGGACTCCTCTGCCATCATTGCATGACCGTCTTTCTTTCCAGCTTTCCCTGGCTGGTTTGACTTCCTGTTTGGGCAGTTGCGTGCATAGTGGCCCCCTTTTCCACACACGTTTCAATCCCCCTTCTTGTCACATTTCTTGGTGTCCTACTTGGTACCCGTCCCCTTCTTACCTCCCCCTCCACCTCGAGGACAGATGGCATAGGCGGAACTTGATGCTGCCCCGCTCTCTCTCTCTCCCACCATGCCACATACATTCATTGCGTACTCAGCCACCTTTGGATACTTCAGCTCATCGGTGGACCAGCCACCTACGGCGGTGATCATGGGACTCCAACTGTTTGGCAAGGCCAAGAGGAGGATCATGGCCTGCAGCTGAGGGTCAATGTTCCATCCGATGGCTATTTACTTGGAAGTAAGGGACTCGATGTACGACAGGATCTCCATTATGTCGTCGCCTTCGTTGGCTCGGAGGATAACGAGCCTCTTGAAGAAAAAAAGTTGGTAGCAAGGTTGCTCGACAGGTAGATGGTGCAAAGATTTTTCCAGGCCTCCGTGGCCTCCGTGCACCCTTGAATCAGTGTGTGCTGCGTCGAAGCTACCGCTAACACCAACAAAGTAAGCACCTCCTTATTGCGCTTGTTGTACTTGTCCACTTCCTCCAGTGTTGCGACAGCCGGAGGAGCTTTTTCATCACCCTTGACCAGCTCAAGAAAGCCCTTGTCATAGAGGGAGACCTCAAACTGCCACCTCCACAAGGGGAACCCAATCCCGTCAAACTTTGGGATGGCGCAGATGCTCTCTTGCTCAGTTGTTGT
This sequence comes from Penium margaritaceum, assembly GCA_023375785.1. NCBI lineage: Eukaryota > Viridiplantae > Streptophyta > Zygnematophyceae > Desmidiales > Peniaceae > Penium > Penium margaritaceum. Next base: position 205,831 of record SZWC01001475.1, read on the forward strand.
CATGGTGCGCACTGGTTGCGTGAAAGTTGTAGAGCTAGGGTCCTTCTAGGCACATGGGTCCATAACCTTTTGCTGGAACTAGTGGGTGTGGAGGTATCCTCAAAGTTTCCTAGCTCTCACTGCTGCATGCTACCAATGTTTGGGGCAGCCAATGGACGTCTTTGGTGAGGAGTGTGGAGCACATGAATCACGAATGTGAGTGGGCAGAAAACGTCGCATTCATGAGAACTGAATTGAAACATGTTTTTGTTATTTATCATAGTGATATTACATAAAATCCTTATATCCTTATATCCTTTTATATTACATAAAATCCTTATATCCATAAGCTTTCCAATTCATCCAAGCACTCCCAAATCGGAGCAGAAGATCCCCTGCTACGGTCGTTAAAGTAATCCTTGGTGGAGCCACCCACATTGCCTTGCACGCTAGGCAACGGGAGGCATTTTGATGATGACCCGTCATAGTGCCTTTTGCTCACCCAGAAGTCAAGGAGAAGTTCATCCTGGTCAAGGAGGTCCTTCTGGTTACTTTATTCATGCGCCTGGTATATTTGGAACTCGTTTGAGGCGAACTCGGATCACAGGCGGTGGATTAACCTGCCACACATGACGGGTACCAGATTCCACCCGCCCAACACCAAAACTTAAGGCTTGGCTAACTTTCTGAATAGTCACTCAAATTGAGTGATTCAAAGCTCTTTCTTGCATGGAAAAATCCAAGGAATCCAAATATAAAGTCAGATCAGGTGTTTGACTAGTCCTCAGTGGTTCTAACCAGGGAGTACGATCAACGACACTCATGGCAAGGGGCACACCATGTCAACAAGAGCACCCAGCTATCCTATACAAATTCGGTGCCAAGATCTCCAACAGGCATGAGGCAAAAGGCGAGATGTCTGTGGCTGGCACACAAGGACATCCACTGTTGGTGAAGCCCCTCAACCACTTGTCATGGGGCTCCGTCATCATACTGCCACATCAAGGTGGTGGAGCAGCCAGTGGCAAGGGATCCCTCCGGTCAGTCACCTACATCAGTGCAGTGAGTGTGCAACGAGGCCAGAGGTCACTATGTGTTTCTGACACATAGCCAACACCTTAAGCTTGGAGTGTAATTTAGGGAAAGGTTTGAATGAGGTTTGCGGGGGTTTGCATTCTTAGTATACAAATTTAGATTAGGACTCTTCATTTGTTTAGAAAAGCAACCCAATCCCTGGATCGATCACTCAATCATGATTCTCACAATTGAGCGATCGTGAGGAGGGTCGCATGAGACTGTTGTGATGTCAGCCATCCCTGTCTATGTGTACAGCTCAGTGTGACCACTCAGCCATGTCTGTGCTCAAGCAGATCCCTGTTGTGGACCCAGCTGGTGCCAGAACACTGTCAAGTGGTGGCCTCATCCACCAGTAGCTATCAGGCAGATGCCACGACATCCCAGGTGCTTGCTGGAGCACTCTTTAGTTTTTCTTCAGTGTCTAGTGTTTTCTCTTGGTGGACTGGATTTTAAGCCTGATTTACATTCTATGAATTGTGTGCCAATCGATCAATGCCATACCTATGTGTGTCACCAGTTGTAACGACTGGCACAAGATCTTGCACCTCTATGTTGAGAGAGTGTTGCGTTTGGATGACTATGTGCACAGTTATTGCCAACTTAGCGTTTTTGGGGTGGTTTAGGGACAAACTGACACTGCTGCGTGCATCACCCGCCGAACACCGTGGTAGGTATTTCTGTTGTGTGCTTGTCATTTGTCATTTCTATCTGCCTATTGAAGCTATTGAAGCTTATGACGCTCTGCGTGTGTGCCTCGCCCAACCATTGTTGTTTCAGGCTTGCATGCTAGTACATCAGTTGAATTGATAGTGTCGCCAAGAAAGCGACAGGAAGGCTAGGAAGCTTCTCAGCATCTTCTCAGGGTAAAAGAGCAGTGAGGTATCCCTTGCTCAGCTACACAGTACAGAAGCAGTAATGGCACCAACATTGAGAGTCACGACAATAGCGACGGTCCTAGGAGGACATAGCAGATTATAGCAGTAAAGATGCCCTTGCAAGATTAGCTACAGAAGCATCACCAGGCCAACACCACGTGTGCAGAAATGGATTTTCCAACCCTCTTTAGCAACATTTGGGGAACATGATGTTACTAAGAAGCTCGTAAAGCTTCCCGGAAGCTGCATTCAGGTCACAACTACCACCCTCCTTGGAGGCGTGAGAGTTGGGCTGACCCATTTGACCACCATTTTTTGTGTGCAAGGGCTTGTTAGAAATCCCTGGTGATAACCTGTCTATCCCAATCCATCTTGTCTCCTTTTGTGCCCAGTAGGAAACTGAAAAACAAACACGCTCTAGGATGTAGAATGTTTTCAGATTTTAGGCAGAGGAGATGAAGGGACGTTTTCACCTCTTTTTTTTTTCATGAAAATGTTATGTCCCTGGCGTAAGCAAGTTCCTAAAGTTCGCGAGTGGGTGTTTCTATCCTCACTTTCATGGCCCACCATGCAATGGCTTCAGGATCTTCATGCCATCCAGCCGCGGGCATTTTGGCCAACTGCCCCAACCTCCTATGTTCCTCTCTAGAAGTTTTTGACAACTTCGACCCCCTTCAAGAATGGTCGAAAGAAGTATCAATAACTCTATTGTTGCTTCGATATTGTTTGGTAAAATTTTCAATGGCGCTAGAATTTTGTAAAAAAGCGCCTCGATATTCTTGAAGCCACCGACTTCTCGACAGAGCTTCTGAAATCAACCACTCACAGTGCAAACTCACACGCGTCGCTCGACTCGAGCGCCGAAGACCTGGCATATGCCTCATTTGCATTATTAGCATTGTGTATATGTGCTTGATTCACTCGGCACATGTCACTAAAGTACAATTACTGCTTAATACAAAACATCCATTTGTCCCAAACACCCAAATTGCCTTTTGTCCTGCACCTCATCCTTGTGAACCATGTACGTTCCGCTCAGCGTAACACTTGGTGTCAAAGCGCAGCGACACTGGAAAGGAAACCAACGCATTAACCACCTGGAAACAACCTCGCACGATTCCTCAGTACATCTCTACCATTGAGAAGATTGCAAAACTTACAACGATAAAAGTGAACAGAGCGAGCGCACCCGGCGACGAGCAGCAGTCCCCAATGATTACTCTAGCTATGGTGGATGAGTAGCACGTGAATAACGAAGCTCTCCAGGCAAACCAGGCGGCAGTGACAACTTTTGCGGTAAATGGTGCTGCAACAACAAACCCAATGGCCAGTCCGGGCAACCCCTTGGGCTCAGCAAACCCTTCGCCTCCGTCGTAGCCCGTTGGGTTGGTGGTCCAATGTAAAGGCCATCCAACGGCAACAGAAGACCATCGGAGCTGGATCAACGGCTAACACGACCGCCCTGACATCGTTGACCGCAAGCGTACTACCTCTTAAGCAGATCAATCCGACATGGCACGACTCTCTCACACAACCAGAAACATGGAATAACTTTGCGCACGCTACACTCGCTCGCTTTCGAAAGCTGAACGAGAACTCTGACGCACTGTACAGAATCCAACGTCTGCATCAGCAGTCCAGCGTGGTGAAGTACACTTGGCGTTTCCATGAAATCATCACCAACAATTACCTCACCCCCAAAAAACTATGTTGCGACTACTACAATTGCCTCAAGAGAGATATTTGGCGAGCGATCGTCCTTTTTTGGCATCCAAGACAACCTTCCGTGAATGGTCGTAGTAGCCGAAATCATTGATAGCATCAACTACAACACTCGGATGCATGAATCGAATGGCTTGCGACCCCAAGGCCACAATCCTTATTATGGTGGAGGGAAGTCAAATTAGACGAAAACCTTGTCTCTGATGAAGATTGACGCTGACAACGGAATCAACGGCTCTGCTGGACTTGCGGGAAACCGGGTCATGTTTTGCGTGACTGTTGAAGGCAACATCAGCAAGCCAAAAAGGGGGGGAAGTCAGAGTCAGAGGAAAAGAGTGCGGACTTGGGAATCGGCAAAGGGCAAGAGTAGACGATGAGGCTCGTGTCCGGTCAGAAAAATCTTTATCGACCGATGGTCCATCTGAGCGGCTTACGTCGTTATAGACGAGGATTCCTGAGATCGCAAAGCTAGACAAGGGGTACGAGGACGACCAACCAGCGATAATGTTACGTGTACAACCTGGGGGTTGTTCAATTTGCAGAATGGTACCGGCACTATTAGATGGAGGAGCTTTTCACAGTTTTCTCAGCAACGACATGGTTCGGAAGCTTGGTTTGCAGACCAAGCCAGGAGTTTTTGAAGGGAAACCTGTTGATGGACGTTTGCAGATCTATTGACTTTGCGGACCACTCCGGCTGCAAATTGGAGATCTGCACGATTGAATGGTTTTGAGGAATTGCCCAATGAGCGAGTAAAAAATCATCCTTGGGTGAATTTTCTTGTACCGACACAACCCACAGGTTGATTCAAGCAGCGGAACAGTCTACATCACTGTTAATGGCAGAAAATGGCAACTACCTCTGGTCGAGAGAACCACAACGCAACGGCGGTTACGGGAAGCAGCACATGTGGAAGTAGCAGAGGAAGTTGTGATAGCCACAAAAAGCCAACTGATATCTCTGGACGTGGCCAAGAGACATCTGAAGCGCAGTGTCTAAGCGTGGCTAGTCAATGTGGAAGCAGTGGAAGCGAAATAAGTCACGGCAGCCAATGTGTCATCAACGGCCTCGATACTTGAGAAGTTTGCAGCAGCACGGAAGGAATTTGCGGAGCTCATTGAGGATTTTGACAGGTTTTTCCTGAAAAACTATCCCGAGAGCTACCACCGCAACGAAACATCAACCATCATATACCTGAAACTTGGCAGTAGACCGATGGTGAAGGGGACCTATGTGATGAGCGATCACAAGCTGACGGAACTGAAGAAGCAGCTGGACAATATGCTTGGTTAGGGGTTCATTAGATCCTCCATTTCACCCTGCGCAGCACCTGTACTTTTTGTGAAAAATAAAACCGACAAGATGCGGATGTGCATGGACTACCGAGCGCTGAACGACATCACCATAAAAAACTTCTACCCCTTCCAGCAAGTACTTGAACTTTTCGATCAACTTCATGGAGTTTGAATTTTTAGCAGAAACCTATGCAGCTTCTATCATCACATCAGCGTATCTGATAAGGAAGTCATGAAGATAGCATTTTGCACCAGATACGAGCAGTTAAAATTTATGGTCATGCCATTTGGACTCACGAATGCCCCTGCAACAATCATGGCAGAGTTTAGTAACATGTTTTGCCTGCACCTCAACGAATTTTTTGTCGTATATCTCAACGACACCCTAGTGTACAGTCGCACCCTGGAGGAGCACAGTGGACATCTGCAAAAAGTTATTGATATTTTACAAAGAGAGAAATTTTTTGGAAAAAATTCAAGTTGCCACTTGATCGAGTTTTCGGGCCACATTATCGGCAACAGACAGATCACCATGGACCCAAAAACGTGTGGAAGCAATCGCTGATTGGCCGACACTCATGAATTTTTGGGAAATCCACATGTTTTTAGGCTTCTACAAATACTACTGTCAATTCGTAAAGGACTACGCCCGAGTGTTAGCGCCTCTCTCCAATCTCACCCGGAAAGCAACCAAGAAGAATTGGATGACAGAAAACAAGAAGCGTTCCACTCTTTGAGAAACACTCTGACCTCGGTGGCAACCTTACAATTGGCGGATCCAGCAGTGGATTATTTCATGACCACCAATGCATCCAATCGAGCCATCGGCATCGTTCCCCTCCAAGACAACGACGCTGGAGAACAACCAGTTGCGTACATGTCGCAAAAGCTGTACTGACTGGAACTCAATTACACAGTGCATGAGACGGAGATGCTTGTGGTCATGTACGCGTTCAAGACATGGCGGTGCTACTCGGAATGCTGGTGATACATCGTCTGCACCGACCATCAAGCCCTAAAATACCTCAAGACCCAACCAAATCCAAGCCGGCAACAACACGATGGATGGAGTTCCTGAAGTCCAACTTTGAGAACGACATCGAGTAGTGGCCAGGAAAAATAAATCCAGTGGATTCTCTAAGTTGATGACAAGATTTGATGGCCGATATCAGCACGTTGCTCTTTGAACGGGACCCATACCTTGTGAGCCTGTTCGCGAAGGGTTACGAGGAGTTACGAAAAAACCAAGTTCTGGTTTGACGAACCCTACTGGTGGTGGAAATTCACTCACCAGGCATCGTTCCTCCGAACAAGGAATTGCAAATAATTCTATTGGAGGAATGCCACGACACTAGTCCAGGTGGATACTTTGGCGAGGACAAGACGCTAAAAAAACTGGTGAAGTACTACTGGTGGGACAAGACGCAGACCGACATGACGGCCTTCTGCAAATTGTGCGACACCTATCAGAGACAAATCTCATCGCACGCGGCCATGTGGTCTACTTCAATCCATACCCGTTCTGACGTAACCATGGGCCAGCATTGGCATGGACTTTGTGACAGGTCTGGTCGCCACTCCCGAGGGGTATGACGCCATCCTCGTTGTGGTGGACAGATTTTCTAAAATGTCACACTTCATTTCAACAGCCACCACTGTCACCGCAGAAGGAACAGCGCAGTTGATTGTAAACCAGGTCATGCGGCTACAGGGGTTACCACGTACCATTATCAGCGACAGAGATCCATTTCACTAACCGTTTTTTGTGTGAACTGATGACGCATTATGGCAGTCGGATCCAGCTATCAACGGCGTTCCATCCTCAGACCAACGAGAAAACCGAGTAGACCAATCAGTCGCTCGAATAACTCCTGCGCACTTTATGCGACCCACATGGCACCGATTGGACAACAAAACTGCTGACTACCAAAGTCGCATACTGTCCCGCCACTTCCACAACAACTGGTAAAAAACCTTTTGAGGTGGTGTATGGAAAACTTCCCACCACACTGGCTGAATTGTAGAGTCAGAATAACATTCCCGCTGTTGAAATCCACCAGCGGGACTTTGCAAGCATCTGGGAGGAGACACGGCAGACCCTCGTGAACACACAACCAGCTCTGAACTGGGCAGCCGACCGGCATAGAAGCAATGACGTGTTTAGCATTGGCAATTGCATCCTCCTCAGCTCTGCAAACATCAAACCCCGAGGACAGGACTTCACGAAGCTCAAAACCCGCTGGTTGGGACCGTTTGAGATCAAGCGAATGCAAAACCCAATCGTGGCTTGCCTTCGTCTCCATGAAAGCACGGCGATCCACCTTGTCTCCCACGTCAGTAAATTTAAGCACTACCGAAATCCCAGTACGAACTTCCCCGGCAGAGACATCGCACCTCCACCTCCTATACAAGTCGACGGGGATACGGAGTACATGATTGAAGATATCCAGTACATGATACTTGTTTTTTTCTTACTGTGTTTTTTTACAGTAAAAAAAAACCAAGTATCTGGTCAAGTGGCACAAATACGATGCCCCACACAACATTAGGGAGCCCTATGACAACCTCTGCGACGTTAATCATCTGATTGACGTCTAGTTTCACTGTCAGCGGCCTACACCTGTCAACATGCCAGGACATTGCGGCTAAAAGGGAGAGAAGTGCTATGTCCCTGACATGGACAAGTCCCTTAGCTCTGCGAGTGGGAGTTTCTGTCTTCATATTCATGGCCCACCACGCGACAAATTCACCATTTTCACGCCATCCGGCCGATGGCATTTTGCCCAACTGCTTCGACCTCTAGTGTTCCGTTGTAGAAGTTTCTAACAACTTTGACCACCTTCCAGAATGGTCAACAGAAACATCGCAAACTCTATCAATGTTTTGATATCGTTTGGTTGACTTCTCGAAGGCGCTAGAATTTTATAAAAAATGCCTTGATATTCTTGAATCCACCCGACTTCTCGGTGGAGCTACTTGAATTAGCCAATCACAGCGCGACTTCACGCGCGTCATTCGACTTCAGCGCCAACAACCCGACATATGCCTCATTTGTATTCTTGGCATTGTATGCATGTGCTTGAATCACTCAACACTTGTCACCAAAGTACACTTACTGCTTAATACAAGTTATCTATTGGTCCCAAACACCCAAATCATCTTTTGTCCCATACCTCATCCCTGTTAACCACCTACGTTCCTCTCAATGTAACAAAAGCCACTGTCATTGCCTTAAGAATCCTCTGTGGAATCATCGCTCAAAGTTTTACTCCATTTGGACAACATTTGTATTGATGTCATCGTTGTGGGTGATAATGTTATCACAAATACATTGCCAATTTTTCGGCCAAAACATGATAATTTAATAGAGTCTGAAACATTGAAGAAACGCTAACGGTTCCTCATAATGAGGGACTTTGGTGTCCGGACCCATGCTGTGCGGCACTCACGACATCGGTCCGTGATAGAGGCAAGGAGAAGGTAAATCCCTGTTCTTCGTCCTTTTCATGCATCATGAGCCCACGATCGCAGTTGCTAGCAATCAATGAGCTTTTTTGGGCGCAGGATGAGATGTACCATGAGCAGAAGCTTCAGACTGACATGTTGAAGGAGATCGCTTATTTAACATGGGGGTGTTTAGGGGCTCCACAGCAGACTCCTCCAGGAGCCACAGGGGCTGTACCATCAGCTAAGCTGTCTACACCTTACTCAACACCAGGATCCCCAGCACGCCTCATCACAAATTGACACTTAAGATGAGGAGGAGATTGAGGATGACCAATGTAAAGAGGAGATTCACATTCTTTAGGACCTGAATTTGAGATCAAAGCCTACTACCCCGGAACCCTCTCGCCAGAAGGATTAACTGTGACATTTATCAATGTTTACATTTGGTGGTGTTGCACTCTCCGGTCGTCTCCCTTTATCTTGTTCAGCTTCCCTAGAGCCTGAGGTCGCCCTGCCCACAGAGCAAAAACCAAAGGAATTTGAGATTCCTCCTCCCTACTATGACAGCGATGATGGCTTTGATTTCTCGGAGATCTTGTTTCAAGTGTGGAGTTTTGAGGAGGTCTGGTTCTACTATGACAGACAGCACCACACCACCAACGCTCATCAAGTCTAAATAGCAGCAAGAGTGATGCATGGTCTTCTCTAAACCTTGCGGCAGGAGACTGTGGTTGAATTTCACCCCTTCGTAGGAAAGGCATGGATAGGGACCAAAGCAGACTTGCATTAAGACTAGGATTTGGCCCTGAAACTGCTCGGAGGAGACCCACACCACATGGGTGACTCGACTGCGTGAGTTCCACTTTCTCCGCCACCGTCCCACAATGCTCACACGTGATTTCTAGAGGTGCGCCATGCGACTTCACATGCACCTTGGAATTTTTGGCGAGCCACATGTATGGAAACTCAACGCCATCATGATGGGAGCGCACCTAGACCACGTCAATCTCTTCATGGACTTCAACCGTGTGATTACCTCCAAGCTGTCGAAGTTACTTCCGTTGCTTGCTTGGGCTCATTGCTGTTTCCTCCAGGCAACATCCGCTCATTAGCTAGCTATTTTACATGAGCAAAATCCCCATTTTGTAGCAGTGATTGAGAATCTTCCAACACCTCTGTCTCATTTCACCGGTACCACCTCAACGCTTCCTCCTCCTCTGTCTCTATCCCAAACAACTAAACTGAGGATGTTGCCGTGGCTGCATAGGGGATGAAGGGGAAAACGAGACGTTGCAAGGAACCTCAGAATCAGTTGGAACAACCAATAAGCAGTAGCATTGGATGCTCTAACTACTCCTATAATTGTGGAAGTACTCACCGCTACACGGAGTGCCAGCAACCCCTTGACTAGACAAGGATCATGAGTGGCCCCCACGTGGCACACGCTCGGCGGACATCCTCTGGCGATATGCAGGTGGGCCATATTATGACCACAACGGAAGCAAATTCTCCACTTTCCTAGGTAGAAATGGTGATCTAGACCCCTTCATCTTACAATAGTGGAACTTTACCAGTTTCTAGCACTGCACACTCAGGGAGGTGCAAACATTTTGTTAGAGCTAGGTGGTCTACAAACAGCTTTTCCTACAATGATTTTTTTCTTTGATGATGCTTGTAAGGGAGCTCAGACGGCTTGCGATAAAGATGGACCTGAAAACACCGCCTAGCATGACAAGTCACAGATTCATGCTATTTGCTACTACTCTGATTCTTCTGTTGAGCACCCAGCAGAGGCGGATTATAATATGGCCTCTTGTTTAGTACTGACGGCTGGTCATGAGGCAAGTGGAATCTGGTTCATTGACTCTGTTTCCACCCATTACCTGACCTTTTGTCATAGTGACTTCATGGTGCTCAGTCCCGTTGCGTCCATTTGGACCGTTTGCCTAGGGCCTGGTCAATCATCACCCATTCAGGGAGTTCGGGTGGTGCGGTGTGATTTGCTCTATGTACCTCCTCTTGATTTCAGCCTGCTCTCTATTCGTGCATGCACCAGGATGGGCCATAGTAATTACACTTGACACCCATGCTGTTGTCCTTCATGCCTCAAAAGTCATTGAACTATTTCATGTGTCTCATTCCACTCCCTATCCTTCTCCTTCCTCGCCTTCTTGCATGTGTGCTTGTCACTAGCGCATTCTAGAATGAGCACCAGTAATAGCTGCATCTATGCCTCCGTCATGTGAGCTCGGACACTGTGCTCAAGCTCATTTGGACTTAGGCAGCCCTCAGTCTTGATGCGGCTTCCTTTGGGAAGTCTTCCAAGAATAACTGCTTCTTCTGTGCTCAGGGTAAGATACATAACTGCACTTACCCTGACTCCACTTCCCCCACATTGCATCCGCTAGAGTTGGTCAATTTAAACCCTTCATGGTCCCCTCCCAGGCAAGTCCCTCTCAAGTCAATATGGTCTTACCCCGACTGATGCCTTCACCAAGATGCAGTGAGCCTATAGTCTCCGCCACAAGTGTGATGCCGCCCTGGTGGTCCACCGGTTGCTGGTGATGGATGAATGCCAGTCTTGTCACACCCTCCATATGTTCCGCTTGAATCGTGGTGGTGACTTCTTAGGAAAAAAAAACACCTTCCTTGCTCACCATGGTATCTTTCACCAGCTCTCCACCACTGCTACACCATAGTAGAATGATATGCCTGAGCATTTTAACCACACCATGCATGATGTAGTCCGTGCCATGCAGTTGAAATGCGGCCTTCCAGAGTCCTTTACCTTTGAGGACTTCTCCTACATGTCGTTGGTCTGGAACTGCCTGTTGTACGGTCCTCTTCCGGATCATGCCACACTGTACAAGCTGTGGTTTTTCCATCAAGCTGACCTTTGTCTTGCTGAAACATGGGGGTCCCTAGCCTGCGTCTGGTACACCAAGGACCAGGAAGGGTCCAAGGCATCACCTCGGGATCACCTGTATGCATTCCTTGGCATTTCCTTGTGGCCAAAGGAATTGTGCTTTTTGGACTATTCAGTATTCTATCATTGGCCGCCGACCATGTTCATGCCTCTGTGGCTTCCTGGCGGATGGAGGAGTCTAATGGATGGGTCTTTCCGGGCATCCTCACATGTGCTCCAGTCTCTAGCTGATGAAAATCTTAGCACAACGGGGAGGTGCACCAGATGGATGTGAGCAACATGTTCCTCCGTGGCATTCTAGAGGAGGAGATCCACATGGTCCACCCACTTGGCTTTGAGGTCAGTGACAAGGTCTAGCACTTTTACAAGGCCGTGTATGACCTGAAGCAGTCACCACAATACTCAAACCAGGATGTTATCGGCACGCTAACACATGCTCGCTACGTGTAAAGTGATATAGATCTGTCCCTCTTTCTTTAAAAAACAGCTGAGAGCTTTTATTCAATCTTGGACTATCTATATCTTTTGCGATGGAGGCCATGAAGGAGGCCAAGGTAATCCTCTAGGCTACCTACAAGATGGACCTTGGTCCTTCAGCTATTTTCCTTGGGATGGAGATCGTGTGTGAACATTGACAACAGAAACTCTTACTGCACTAGGTATGTTGCACCCACATTGTAGTGAAGCATTTTGTTGGCCTCCTTGGTGCAGTTCCCGCAACCTCCACCCCCCATCAAACCTGACAGGCAGGATGAATTGAAGGTGTACGATCCAGCACAGCTGGGGAGATAATGGACGTGACCGTGTACTCGCACATCATTGGTCTCTGATGTACTTGGCTACGGCTACAAAAATTGACACCGCCATAGCTATCAACCTCCGCGTAGAGTTCATACAGTTTCCTCAGGTGAAAGCCCTTCATGCAGCTCTATGAGTGGTGAGGTATGAGGTTTCCACGCCGTACCTTGGATGCTAGTTTTTTTGGCTGTTTTTGGGAGTAGTTGATAGCTACACGGACAACGACTGAGCCTAGAACCCTTGTGGGTGCATTGGATGGGCTACCGCACCCCTGTGTTGTGGCGTAATGGCAAGCAGGACTAGATTGCATGTAGCTCATCCAATGCTGAGTATGTTGTATTGGGGACTGGGTCTGCAGAGGTGGTGTGGCCGTAGCGCCTGTTTTGTGAGTTGCATCAGTCTATGCCTTGCAACGTTTTGTGCTATGGAAACCAGAGTGCTCTTTCATTTACAGAAAAATCTGGTGCCTTTCATCCACACGCAAAGCACATTGCTGTTGAGCAGCATCTTGCGCATAAATTGTTGGAGCAAAGGGTGATATCCATCATGTTCTTGGGCATGAACATGCAGCTGGCTAACTTCCGGACCAAGGCAATGGCATGGGGGAATTTCTTGGTTCGCATTCATTCTTTTGGCCTATGCCCCTTGCCTGAGGGTAACTGAGAGTGGAGTGCATGCGTTTATGGACTGTTAAGAAACTCGTCACTTTATTTTATCAGTTCTACACACGTACGAACATGCGTACCATTGGGTCATGGGGTAGTGTTATGATGTAAGTTTCCCCGTCTCTTTTTACGGCTTACTCTGACCACTCCGCCGTGCCTATGCTTGTGCAGATGCCTTATGTGGACCCAGCTGGCGCCGGAGCACCGTTAGGTGGTGGTCTCACCCACCAGGAGCTGACAGAAAGCTGCCACAACATTTCGGGTGCTTATGAGAATAGTCTGTAAATTTTTTTGGTCTATGGAGTGTTCTAGATGGACTGGATTTTGAGATTTATCGGCATGCTTTGCCTTGTGCGTCCACCGGTCATTGCCGAACCCATGCATGTGTATAATTGTTGCATCTTGCTTGAGACTTTGCATCCGTAGGTTTAGAAAGTTATGCATTCGGATGACTGTGTGCAGAGTTACAGCCAGAAGAATGTTCTTGGGCCAATGTTAGGACAAACTGACAATGTCACATGTATCGCCCATCGTGCACGCGACAGATATTTCTACTGTGTGCTTGTCAGTTGTCATTTTTCTATGATAACTCTATTGAAGCTTACGAGACTATGCGTGTCTTCCTAACCCAAACATAGCTGTTTCATGTACCTGCTTTAAGGCTGCACACAAATCCAAGGATTCGTGAATCCAATTCACAAATCCTGAATCCGGATCTGGACTCACAAACCCCGATCCAAGGATGGGTCTCATTTTGGGATTTGGGAATCCAGAATCGAATCCTGGGGAGTGGGGGGAAGGGAGGGGCGGACACAAAAATTCCTTCCCTTGGACCTTCATATCCGCTGCTCAGACTGCCGAGCGGCAATCTTGAGATCTGAAGTTTCAAAGCTCCGGACCTCCAGGTCGCCGTTCGTCAAAACGGCCAGAGCCCCCATCATGCATATTCCAAGTATCTATGAGCTTGCACACTCATGACACGTGTGTGGCCTGAATTGGACGTGTTCTGGAGTTCTGCGATGGTCACATGTCTTCTTGCCGAGGCTATGTGAGTGTTCGATTGAAATCCTTTGACCATTCGCATGGCCGTGCGAGTGCCAGTCAGGTTTGGTTGCACCACAGCCTGACAGCGCACATCCTGTTTGCTGTCAGGCTGAACCATTCATCCAACCTCTTGTTTACGTTCAGAAACTTGTCATGTGGTTGCGAGCATTCAGAACGGTGCTGTTTCCTGAGCAGTGTATTATTTCACTCCTTCTTGTACCTTTAAGGTTGAGTTTTTGCAATTGGTTGTTTGTAGGTGTGATAGTAGGTGATATGAAAAAAGACAACTAGGGTGTCAGATCACCGAATCAAACAATCATCTACAGCCTCGATTGTGCGAAGCTGTCCATCGTGGGGAGACAAATCTTTCTCTTTATACAATATTCACATGACTGAAGTCGTGAGCATATACAATTGTACAGAATGGAAAAAATATTTTCTCTTTACGAACCCGTTTCCCGCCGTCCGTGCCATCTGACGACTGATCATACCACTATTTCTCTCCCTTTGTACAAGGTATTGCAATGATAATAGAAAGGGCCTTGCTTTTGGAGTACCAGCGTGCAATGCCTCGTGGAATTTCCAGCGCACATTTTTTTTAAGCGTACAACCGTCGCACGAGGGGCGCACAGAAAACTGTGGCACTCCACAGTTTCTGACGAGTCTGCCATGAGAAGGTACTAACGATTTTTTGTTTGTGTCCCAGTGTTCTGTCCCCAAAGAAAACTGGCCAAAAACAAACACCAGGCGGCACTAGCCACGTGTTTTGCTCTAGACATGCCAAGGATGTGCAATGCCATGAACAACCTTGCTGCACATCCTCCTCGTCAGCCAAGATTGACAAACTATAAAACGAGGTTACTTTCTTTCATCCTCTCATGGCAGTTCCGATCCATGGTTTGGAAACATTGCTTGTGAGAAACAGCTAGTGAGAAACAGCTAGTGAGAGATTCCCACTGGATTTGGAGGATTCACGAGTCCAGGAGGACTCGTGAATCCGGGTCTCGGATCCGCGAATCCAAATCCAGGCCTGGATTTGGTCTCACAAATCCGAATCGAGATGTAGATTCGCGAACCGGAATCGGTGTGCAGCCTTAACCTGCTTGCATGCTAGTGTATCAGCTGACTAGATAGTGTCACCAAATCAGCGACAACATGGATAAGAAGCTTCTGACTATCATCTCTGATCCTCCTCCCCATGTTCGATCAGTGACCCATGTCATCGAGCACAACGAGGAGCTGGATATGCTGTTAAATGTTTGTAACAATTTGGATAGATCTGTTTTCTTAATTCATTTTTGTACATGCCAGCTATAATCTGGTGCTTTTTTGGACATCTCAGCTATTTTTTCCTTCTTTAAGATAATTGATGTTCCAACGAATATCCTCATTTGTGAATTTAGGCGATGGTCTTCAATTGACTGAAAACCGGTAGAATAAAATGACTTGAATTTCCTCCTCCAAGGCCACAATACCTGGAGGCAAAGGAAGATTCTGTGCTAAGCGTAACAGGGATAGTTCACAGGGATGAAGTGTAGGAAAGAAGGCAAATCAAGGAATTGGGATAGCTGGATAAATTGTATTCAGCAACAAGTGTATTTCAGTGACAAGTGTCGGAGCTGTTGAGCGCATACATACAAGAATCACAATGAGACATATGTGATGTATTGGATGCTCAAGTCAATAAAAGCATGCAATTGTACATTGTGAGTGGTTGCTTTGAGAATTTCTGCCACAAAATTGGGTTGTTTGAAGAATATTGAGGTGCATCTTCATAGAGTTCTGTTGAAACATTGTTCCTCTGCATGTCCAAGACAGAGGCAGAACTACAAAAGTCTCTACAGGCCTACACCTGTGCTCCAAATCCACTTCTAGAAATTGAATGAGAAGCAGAACGTCAAGCTGGACCTGTAGAAATTTGAATCACTCCATTCCATTGCGAGCTGAGGGAGTAACGGGTGTTTGAAGTTTGGCGGGACATTTGGCTGTTTTTTAGTAGTACGACTTGACACTGGAGGAGAAAGCCTCATCGCAGCTCCGGATTATGCTGCAATATAAACGGAAAAAATTCGGTGCCGGATTACTCCGCTGTCATACAAGCTGTTACTGGGAGACAGCCAAAATTTGAGTTTTGGACCCCCGACTCAGTAGTACTTTCTGCAACTTAGTGACTTTGTCTAAGTTCTAACTGGACGTCTGAGGACAGGTTTCAAACTCCGTCAAACCCAAGCACCAGTGTAGCGGATTGAACGGAATCCTTGGCTGACTAGGCCAAAACTGCAGTGATTGAGGGTCTCCAACCCTCAAGCCATCCGGCCAAACGGCCCACAGGCCAGGGACCCCCGCTTGATCCACATGGCACCGGCTGCGCACTACTGTCCCCCCGCCTAGGAGTAAGCCACCTTTGGCATCCGTACATTGAAGTCAAATCCCGGTGCTTTGATACAAATGTAGCAGACTGGACGGAATCCTTGGACGACTAGGCCAAAACCGTGGTGCTTCGAGTCTCTGACCCTCAACCATCCCATCCAACTGCACACAAGCTAGGAACCCCTGCTCGATTCATGTGGCGCCAGCTGCGCGCTACAACCAGATTCGAGAATGATCAAACTGAGGTACCCCAAAGGACGCCTCAGGTAGTGTAGAAGGTTACTGGAGCTCATGCATTTTGGGAAAAAGCATTTTGGTGTAAGTCTTGGTGAGCCACCCACATGTTAGCATGATGTTGAGCAAGAGAAGCACAATGATGCACATCGGAAAACGCGTAGCGTGGGCTACGCTTGACCAAGTTTTGTGCTCTTTAATGCATGTAAAATATTGTCATCAGCCCCCTTTTTTTTTTTTTGGTTCCATAGCCAAATAATCAACCAAAATTGATTATCGGCTCTTCGAGTTTTGGGTGCTGCTGAATTCTGTCAGAACTCTTCTCACACAGCGTGTGTCAGCCAGAAAGCGCATGCTTCATCTACTCAAACAAGACGTGAACCAGTCACCGCTGTCAGGACATGTTGGAACTCCCAATTTCAACTAAGGGGTTTAGGCCCACGACCCTAACCGGTCTAACACATTCACGGCTTCTGCAGCAGACAGGAGGAGTATTTCTGACGACCTCGCTGTCAACGTCGGACGACCCCGGTAGCAGAAGCGCAACATAGCGCTGAAGACGGAGTTGCAGCTGAACCGGAAGTACGCAGGTGGCCAGGCTTTGTGCTGTGAAGATGTCACTTCAAGATCCACCTCACACACAAGGGGCTGCTGGAGCTGATGGAGGGCACAGAGGTGCTTTACGAGGTGAAAGCGATAGTCGAGGTAAAGCAGGCCTTAAAAAATGAAAACACAGAGGTGGTCATGCTCCTGTTGTCATCTACCATTGAGAATCAGTGGGGCTACTTCTAAGGCTGCACATCGGTAGCCGAGGCATGGAGAAAACGCTGCACCATCCACCAAGCGACGTCTCTCACAAACAGAATGTTCGCGATGAAGCGACTTCTAAGGGTGAGAATTGAGGAGGGAGAGGACATCCTCTTAGCCATGAAGCAGATGGAGTCATTTGCCTTGCAATGAAACAATATGCGGGGACAGGCCGACTTGCAGCTGCAGGCAATGGCCATCCTCATGGCTCTACCTTGTAGTTTGAGCCCTCTCGTCACCGTCCTCAGAGGATGGGTAGAGAAAAATTTCACCAACGGTGCATTCACTGAATACATCCGCAATGAGGTGCAGTATTGCAGTGGTGCCTTGGCCTCCTCATTGGCCCTGGTCACCAAAACCCATGGTGGCGGTAATAATTGCAAGGGAGGTGGTGGCAAGGGCAGCAGGAACAAGGGCGCCAGGAAGGGTGCATGCCGCAATTACAATAAGGATGGCCACTGGGCCCATGAGTATCCAAAGGAGGCAAAGGCCGGTGGTAAGGACGCCAAAGGAAAGAAGGCTTTCCTCAATGGCACCAATAACCAAAACCTCAAAGGGGCCAACCAGTGGTGCCTACGTTCCGGTACCAAGGATCACACCCAAGTGGGGAAGATGGGATCTGTCCACCAGACCAATTGCACCAAGTCAATGGTGGTCGCCAATGTTAAAGTCGATACGGCAGCTGGCCAAGGAGATGTCGAGGTGGAGGTGGTGGTGAGCAGTAAGATGATGTTTCATGTCATGTGTGATGTGTAACCTGTCCCCAGTCTCGCTGACATCCTACGTGTTAGCCGCTTGAAGCTCAAGGGATATGATGTGCTCTTGCGTATGAAAGGCACAGTGGTGCGCATGGATGGCTACGACGAAATCGTGCAGCAGGTGAAGTCCAAGGGTGGTCTCTTTATCGTGGTAATCTCCACAGGAGCAGACGCAGTAGACTAGCAATATCGCACCTTCAATTTGGCCAAAGGAGAGAGAGCTGATCTGGAGCTCTGGAACTAGCAGCTGGGGCATCCTTTAACTATAGTCGTGAAGGAGAAAGCACGACATGGTGCGTGTCCTCGACATCACCAGCGCAACAGATGCTGCAGCAGATACAGCAGCGTACAAAACGTGTGTACCTTGCATCTTGGCAAGACAAGGCGCAATCTGTTCAACAAGAATGCGGGTCGGGTCCAGGACCAACTGGAGGTTGTACACAGTGACACGTGTGGATCATTCGAAACACCAAAAAAAGGTGGTGCACAGTGTTTGTCACCTTCATCAACACCTGCACCAGAAAGCTCTACGTGTGTACTTTATGATGTGGAAAGGCGAGGTGCTGCACCAGCTGAAGGAGTACGTCGCCACGGTGGTGAGACAGACTGGCCGCAAGGTGAGAACACTGCGCAGCAACAACGACAAAGAGTACGTGGGCTAAGCAGGTGGCTGAAACAGCAGGGCATCAATTGGGAGCACATTATGCCCTAATCACCACAATCTAACAACACGGTGGAGCGGGAAAACCAGATGCTACTCAACATGGTGTAGAAAATGCTCATGGACATGAAATTATTGCAGAAATTTTAGACAAAAGCAGTGTAAACTGCAAGCTACGCCATCAACCTCACCCCAAGAGCGGTGCTAGAAGGGATGAGAGGCTAGAGGATGCTGCAGGATGTATGGATCTGGCGCAAGCCACATGTGGTGTACCTGAAGATGTTGAGGTGCAAGGCGCACATGATGGTGCAGGAGGAGCTATGGTGCGATGGAAAACTTGATCTGCGCGCCAAGCCGTGCCTCATCCTTGGATACAAGAGCGTGAAAGAGGCATATTTACTCTACGACGTGCGTAAGGAGGAGGTCTTCAGCAGCCATGATGCCAAGTTCAACAAGCCGAAGACCTACAGGAGCAGTAGCAACGACATCGGCATGCAAGACTCTCCTGAGAAGGGGGATTGGTTTGAGCTCCTCAACCACGAGATGGAGCTGGAGGACCCCGACATCAAAGACACATCTTGGGAGTGCAATGATGTTGGGACGCATCAGGCTGACAGTGAAGAGGCAGCTTCCACAGGGGCACAGAATGCAGGAGCCAGAGTAGAGGAATCCAAGGACGAGGATGATGCTGTTGAGGAGCAACAACAGGGCCAGTAGCCGGAGTCACCAAAGTTGCCGTGATGCAGCCAGAGGTAGCAGCATGCAGCCAAAAGATACGACAAAGCTACAGGTAGCAGGATTGGAATGGCGCAGTGCATGATGGCAGACGTGGCGGAGCTGAAAAAGAGGCATTTGCACGGTTTGAATGGAAGCAGTGGGACGGAACTATCAATTCAAAGCTGGCATCCATTGCATTGAAAGAAACTTGGGAGCTCGTGGACCAGCCAGTATACGCCAAGGTCATTGGCTCCAATTGGGTCTTTCAAACAAAGTATACCAAGGCGGGTAAAGTTGGAGAAGTACAAAGCGCGGTCGGTGGCGAAGGGGTTTGCACAGCGTATGGGCGAGCACTACTAAAAGACGTTCATCCAAGAACAACAACGAGACGTTCACCCCTGTTGCCAAGTTCACAAGCATCCGGATGATCCTCATGGTGGTGGCTGCCAAGGACATTGAGTTTTACCAAATGGACGTCAAAATGTCGTTCCTCAACAATGTCCTTGACAAGGAGATCTTGATGGAGGTGTCAGAGGGGTTGGATGTGCCAATGGGCAAGGTTTACAGGCTGTGCAAGTCATTGCACATGCTAAAACAGTTGCCATGGTGCTAGTACCAGCAGATGGATAGCTCCATGGTGCAAATTGCCTTGAAGCATTGTGAATCTGATCGTAGTGTCTAATGCGGCGCATCAAATAGCTCCATCCGATCATCGCACTTTTTGTGAACAACCTGACGTTTTTTTGTGTGACTTGCAGTCTCTACAGCAGCTGAAAGAGTAGCTGAGTAGCAGGCTGTAAACTTCCAACATCAGAGAGCTGGAGTACAACCTCGGGGTGAGCATCACGCGGAACTGGAGGGCGTGCACACTTGAGCTGGGGCTGGCCAAGTATGTTGCTAAGGTGCTGAAGTGGTACAGCATGGAGGACTGCGAACCTGTTTATAGCTTGGTCTCCACAACCTGTGACCTGAGTGCGGCAATGGCACCGCAAACAGAATAAGAGCAGGAGGACAAGGCGGGGGTCCCGCGCCAGTCAGCGGTGGGCAGCCTCATGTATGCCATGGTGGCAACTCAACCCGACCTGGCCTACGCGGTGGGCAAAGTAAGCAGGTACGTGGCCAATACTGGGCCACTACACTAGAAGGCAGTCAAGCGCATCCTCCGCTACCTGCAGGCGATGCGGCACTCATGCCTGAGGCTCGATGGCAACGGGAGGACCCGATCCCTTGTGCTTGTCTGCTACATGGATGCAGACTATGCTGACGACATGGACAAGCGGAATTTCACCTCTTGCAATGTGTTCTTCCTTGTGAGTGCAGCAGTCTCATGGTGTAGGAGGAAGCAGGACTGTGTCGCCACCTACACAGTGGAACCAAAGTTCATCGCGCTGGCCGAGGCGGTCGAAGAGGCGGTGTGACTTTACAGGTTTTCTGGGGGAGGTGGACGTGCCACAGAAGGTGCCAAAGATGATGCAAGAGGACAATGCCGGCTCCATCTTGCTGACCAGCAATGTGATGTAGCACAGGAGGATGAAGCAAATGAATGTACACTATAACAACGCGCACGAAATGGTGGAGAAGGGACAAGTGGCAGTGAAGCACTGCAGAACGGAGCACATGCTCGCAGACTGCTTGACCAAGGTGCAGCCCAATGACTGACACATCACCAGCTTGACTGACCTCGGCATGACCAGCTATGATGAGCTGGCAGGAAGATAAGCTGGAATGAGCAGGAGGCAGTGGGAATGGAAGTTGCAAGGGGGGGAATGTTGCAAAATTGCTCCTCCGCATGCCCAAGCCAGAGGCAGAACTGCAGAAGCATGTACAGGCCTGCACAGCGCTCCAAATCGACTTGTTATCATGCATGTGAAACAAGAAATCAACTTGCACTTGCAGTAATTTTACTCACTCAATTCCTTAGAGAATTGAGGGAGTTATTTGTGTTTAGAGTTTGGCAGAGAATTTGGCCGTTTTTCAATAGTAAGTTTTTACTGGAGCAGTTAGCCAAATCACGGCTCCAGATTATGCTCCAATATGAGTGGCAAATTCTGGTACCGGATTACTCCGTGGTAGTACAAGATGTAACTGGTACTATAAAGCCAACTTTATAGTACAGTTTGCAAGTCAGGGACACAGCAAAAAATCTGACTGGATGTCTGTCGACAGGTTTCAAGCCCCCTCAAACCTAAGCACCATGTTTCAGTAATGATCAAACCGAGGTATCCCAAAGGGCACCTAAGGTGGTGTAGAAGGTGATTGGAGCTCCTGCACCTTGGTGTTTTGGTGTAAAATTTGGTGCTTGAGGGCGCTCTGTCGAGCCGCTCCACCCTCACACTAGCATGCTGCTGAAATTTAAAAGCACAGCGATGAATGCTGGCAAGCGTAGCGCAGGTTACGCTTCACCGAATCGTGAATTCTTCTGTGCATCAGGAATCCTGTGAATAGCCCTTTGACTTTGCTGATGTGTTCTATGGCCAAATAATAATGATAACTAATCCCCAGCTCTTCTAGTTTTGGGTATTGCTGAATTCCTTCAGAACTCTATTCACACAGTGTGTGATGACCAGAAAGCGCATGCTTTGTCTGAGATCACTGCTCAAACAAGTCATAAACCCAACACCGATGCCAAGACACATTGGAACTCTAGTCTCCAAGAAAATCTAGCACTTGATCAGTAATTCGACCAAATATTATCAAAACGTTGATGTAATGTGTGATAGCTCTGTCCGCCATTCTGCAAAACGGTCGATGTTGTCAGAACCTTCTCAAATAGAACACCAGAGACCTCGACAGGTGGCGGCAATGTGCTTGGCTAAACGACATCACAATACTGAGGTTGACACATGGTGGGCCACGAATGTCATGAAGAAACAACCACTCGCAAAAATTTGGTACTTGTGTACATCTGGGAGAGCAACACTTCCCTCTCCTTTAGCTGCAACATCCCAATGCATTGGCCGGCGTAGGCCATTGATGTGGTACTAGCCATCAAACAGAAGATTAACGTCTCAGAGGTTATCGTAGGGCTCCCAGCTGTTGTGCAGGGCGTGGTAGCTGTGCCACTTGACGAGATTTTTCCCCACTTTTCCTGATGTCGATGTCAGAGAATATCCTCAACGACATACTCAGTGTCATTGCACGAGAGGCAGAGAAGAGAATTTTCTGCGTTTCCAGTGAATTTCTTACTGGAATCCCGGTGTTTCTTCAGTTTGCTGATGTGGAAAGAAAGGATGATTTCCATGCTGTCAGACAAGCAAAGTCAAGCGACAGTGGGAGTTTGCATTTGCTCGGTGTCAAACGGTCCCAACCATCAGGGTCTGATTTTTTCTAAGTTATGTCTGCACAATTTGATGGTCGCCAAACAGAGGAGTAGGGGATCTCCAGTCCTGAACATGTCATCGATATTGGTCTACTGCTCACATCATTGCCGCTTGCGTCTTCGTGAGGGTGTGTCATGTCTTCTCCAAGATGCTAGAGAAGTTGTATCAGTGTTTTCTTGGCTTTGTTATCCTGCCGTTGCAGCAGGATGCTTGCCTTAGACCACTTCAAACACTTGTTGCGGTAGAAGTCACCAAATTGTATGAGAGTTTGGTGGTCAGGAGCTTTTCTTCCCCAATCATTCTGGGGAATTTGCTTCAAGTGTGTAGGAGTTTTCTAGGCATCGGACTGGTATAATCGGTTTGTCCATCAGTTTGAGGATAGAACGCCTTTCACAGCTGGATCCAACTACCGTAACACGTCATCATTTTACACCAAAAATGGCTGATGAAACGGCCGTCTCTGTTACTGGTAATGGTATACGACAAACTGTGAAGCATTATGATGTTGTTTAGAAACAACCGTGATGTTCCCTCGGTGGTCACAATGGTTGTTGCTATGAAGTGGGACAGGTTTTTGTCCCACATGAAGTGGGTCAAAAACCTGTCCACCACCAGGAGGATGGCTTCATAGCCTTCGAGCATGGTAGGAAGTCCCGTTACAAAGTTGATGCTGATGCCAATTAATGGATCAGTTGGAATGAGAGAGGTTGGAGCAGTTCTGGTGGCCTTGTGGCGGTTGTTTGGCGTCACAGAGCCGCTGCGCACACACCAACTTTGGAAGGCCATATCTCCCTCGATGCTTGTCCGATTCCAGCGAAACAACTTCCACCGTATTCAACAACTTATCATCTGTACAGAACAATAATTCATTCTAGGATATGAGCAATCCTCAAGTTGCTAGATTTGCCGACATGGAGTTTCCACTTTCTGGCGGCTTGTCGGCGCCTCCCGGCGCCACACTTGGGCATGCGGAGGGGCAAATCTTCAACATTCTCCCCCTTGAACCTTCCATGCCCGCTCCTCCAGCTTGCTCTTACTCATCTTCCGTTGCACCCTCCAGCCCATCATACCTGGTCATCCCAAGCCCGGCCACGCTCATCGCGTGCCGGTCCACGGGTTGCGCTTTCGTCAAGCAATCCATAAGCACGTTGTGCGTGCTGCAGTGCTGCAGCACCACCTGCCCCTTCTCGACCGTGTCCTGTGCGTAGTGATGATGCACGTCAATGTACTTCGTCCTCCTGTGCTGCGCCGGGTTGTTGGTCAGCGAGATGGAGCCGGTGTTGTCCTCTTGCACCACCGTAGGCTCTACCTGCGGCACGCCCAGCTCCCTCAGCAACCTGTGGAGCCACACCGCCTCCTTGACCGCCTCGGCCAGTGCGATGTACTTTGCTTCCACTGTGGAGGTGGCGACGCAGTCCTGCTTCCTGCTGCACCACGAGACCCCGGCACCAGCGAGGAAGAACACGTAGCCGGATGTGGACTTCCGCTTGTCCACATCCCTAGCGTAGTCTGCATCCGTGTAGCAGACCAGGCGCAAAGGGTCCGCACGCCCTTTGCCGTCAAACCTCAGGCGCGTGTGCCCCGTCGCCTGTAAGTAGCGGAGGATGCATTTGACCGCCTGCCAGTGTAGTGGCCCAGGACCTGGCCACCGCGTAGGCCAGGTCTGGTCGAGTCGCCACCATGGCGTACATGGGGTTGCCCACCGCCGATTGGTAGGGCACCCCTACCATATCCTCCCACTCTTCTTTTGTTTGCAGCGCCATTGTTGCACTCAGTTCACAGGTCGTGGAGACAGGACTACACACTGGTTTGCATTCCTCTATGCCGTACCGCTTTAGCACCTCGGCCATGTATTTCGCCTGCCCCAGCTCAAGCGTGCGCCCTCCAGTTCCGCGTAATGCTCAACCCGAGGTAGAACTCCAGCTCCCCCATGTCCGACATCTGGAACCTGTTGCTTAGCTGCTCTTTCAACTGCTGTAGGCTCGGTAGGTCTGAGGAGCACAAGATCAAATAGTCCACGTGGAGTGCAACGATCTGATGGAGCTTCTTATTTTGCCGCACATATACGCTGTGATCCGCCTCACAGCGCTTGAAGCCAAGTTGCGCCATGAAGCTGTCCATCTATTGGTACCAGCACCGGGGCGATTATTTTAGCCTGTACAAGGGCTTTCACAGGTTGCACACCTTGCCTTCCGGCGCCTCTACCACCTCAGGCACCTCCATGTAAGTTTCTTTGTCGATGATGCCTTCTTTACGTCCATTTGGTGGAGCTCTATGTCCTTTGCGGCTGCAACCGCAATGATCGCCCGGATGCTTGTGAACTTGGCGACGGGGGCAAACGTCTTGTCGTAGTGCTTGCCCTCACGCTGTGCGTACCCCTTTGCCACGAGCCGCGCCTTATACTTGTTGACCACACCTTCTTTCGTGAAGTTGGTCTTGAAGACCCTCGTGGAGCCGATGACCTTGGCATCTTTTGGCCTGTCAACCAGCTGCCATGTGTCGTTTTCAGCAATGGACACCAACTTCGACTTGATGGCGGCGTCCCACTACTTCCCCTTAGGCTGCGCAAGTGCCTCTTGCACGGTCGTCGGCTCCGTTGATGCAGCCAGCATGCACCGCGTCATGCCAATCCATCTACTAGTGCCTACATCGAAACGCTTCCCTGCTCTCCGCTGCCTCCCGCTATGGCGCGGCAGTTTTGGTGGCATCTCGTCGCTCTTCTGTGATCCTTCTGTCTCTGCCGCTCCAGTGAATCATCGACCGGTCGGCTCCCCGAGGATCCCTTCCGCTCCGGTGAACCATCGACTGGACGGACAGCATATCCGGAGGATTTTACTCCGACGCCTGATGCGAACTCCGACGGGAGTGCGCGCTTCAGCACCCGCGGTGCCTCCTTCGACGGATCATTTTGTCGGATCTCCAGTCCAGCTGCATCGTCGTTGGAGTCCTCCGTGTCGGCTGCTGCACCTATTGCACCGCCATGCTCCAACGCGGCATCATCGACCTTCGCGTCCGCCGGCTCCTCCTCGTAGTCAAGGAGCTAAAACCACTCCCCTTGTTTTGGAGTGTTCCCAATGCTCATTTTGTTGTTGCTGCTTCTGAAGCTCTACTGCTCGTCGAAGTCGACGTCACGGCTGCAGATGATCTCTTGCATGCACAGGTCCTAGAGCCGATACACCTTTTGTGCGCTCTCGTAGCAAAGGAACAAGCACGGCTTTGCTCACAGTTCCAGCTTGCTGTCGCGTCGCTGCGCCGCCTGCACCATCGCGTGCACCTTGCACCCGAGAACCTTTAGGTGCACCACGTTTGGCTTGCGCCCACTCCAAACTTCTTGCGACATCTTCCATCCGCACTTACCCTTCAGGACCGCTCTTGGGGTGAGGTTGATGGTTTAGCTCGCTGTACGCACAGCCTCCACCTAGAACCCTCGCAGTAACCCGGCATCTACATGCATGGTCCGCGCCATGTTGAGCAGTGTCTGGTTCGCCCACTCCGCCACTCCGTTGGACTGTGGCGAGTACGGCGTAGTCGGTTCCCACTTGATGCCCTGCTGCTTCATCCACCCGCTACAGCCCACGTAATCTCCGCCATTGTCGCTGCAAAGTGCTCTGACCTTCCGGCCAGTCTGCCTCTCCACCGCTGCGACATACTCCTTTAGCCGGTCTAGGATCTTGCCTTTCCACTTCATGAAGTACACGTAGAGCTTCCTGCTGTTGTCATTGATGAAGGTGACGAAGTATTGCAGGCCGCTGTTTGATGGCGTTTTGAATGGTCCGCACACGTCGCTGTGCACGACCTCCAGCGGGTCCTTTGTGCGAGCCTCGTTCTCATTGAATGGCTTGCGCCGCGCGTTGCCCAAAATGCAAGGCTTGCACTTTTGTGCGCTGTTGCATCTGCTACCGTGTCTGCACTATCGATGACGAGGCCACGCACCATGCCGCGCTTTGCCATCTCCTTAACAGTTGCGGGTGCCGAGTGTCCGAACCGTCGGTCCCAGAGCTGTAGATCAGCACTTCCTCCCTTGGCCATGTTGGCGGCACGCTTCTGCAAATTTGCTGCGTCGGATGCTGCGGGGACCACCTTGGTCTCTGCGATGTAGAGACCGCCCTCGTGCTTTGCCTCCAGCACGACCTCGCTGTCGTCGTCGATGCGCACCACTGCGTCTTTCCTGCGGAAGAGCACCTCATACCCTTGTCTGTCAAGCGGCTGACACTCTGTATGTCAGCCAGGCAGGGGACGTGCTGCACATCACGGATTGTGCACAGCTCCTTTTTACCGCCCACCACGACTTCCACCTCCACGTCGCCTTGGCCGGCCGCCGGCTTGACTTTGTCGTTCGCGACCATCATAGCGTTGGAGAACTTCTCGTAGGTGACGAACCCCACCTTCTCGACTAGGGTGTGCTCCTCGGCCCTGGAATCCAAGCACTACCTATTGGCCTTCTTTAGGAAGTGGTTCTTGTTGCCAATGAGGAGCGAAATGCCCTTGCTGTTCTTACTGCCGGTCTTTGCCTCCTCCAGGCACTCACGGGCCGAATGGCCCTCTTTGCCACAGTTGCGGCACGCACCTTTCTTGGCACCCTTCTTGCCACTGTCCTTTTCGCTGTTTCCTCTGCCCCCGCTTCCGCCACTACGCGTTTTGGTGACGAGGGCCGATGAGGAATACGAGAACTCCCCATAGCTCTGTCGTTGCGCCTCGTTGCAAATGTATTCTACGACCGCGCCATAGGTGAGCTTGTCCTCCGACCATCCTCCAAGAACGTTGATGAGTGGCCACCAATTGTCAGGTACGACTATGAGGAGGGCCATCGCATGCAGTTGCGTGTCGATCTTCCACCCTACATCATTGCATTGTGAGGTGTGCGACTCGATCTAGTGCATGGCGGAGATGACATCATCTCCCTCCTCGATTGTCACCGTGAGGAGCCGCTTCATTGCAAAGATTTTGTTCGTGAGCTACTTGGATTGATGGATGGCGCAGAGCTTTTACCAAGCTTTGGCAGCCAGCTTGCAGCCTTGGAAGTAGCCCCACTATGACTCGGTTGCAGCCTTGGAAGGAGCATGAGCACCTCTCTGTTCTTCTTTTTGAAGGCCTGCTTCTCCGCTTCCGGAGCAGTCGCCTCTACGAGCACCTCCTTTCCCAACATGACGTCCAGTAGCCCCTTATGCGAGAGGCGCAGCTCGAACTGCCACCTCCATAGCCCAAAGCCTGGGCCACCCACATAAATCTGAATGGACTGCGTCTCCTTTTACGCCATGTGTGCAGCTGTTACTCCGACGTGTTCTCATAACTTCACAGCGACGTCCACGATGACGATCACGTGCGCTGCGGAAGACGTGAATGTTGGAGGCTATCAGACCTGTGGGCCCATAACCCTTTTTTCAGGATGAATCCGCGTGGTGTGGTCCTGAGTGTGTCTGATTGTCTGTAGTGGTTCACGTCTTCTCTTTTTGGCAAATCTGAGACTGAGCGTGAGCTTTCTGGTCGCCTCACGCTATGTGAGTAGGAATTTAGAGACAGTCACAATTATGAAGGGAATAACACAATTTTTTATTAGTTTTTTAACATAGACATTATCACAATTTTTTTTGGCTAGTCATGAGATTTCCAACGCACCAAACCGCGCACGATTTGGCCAAGCGTAGCCCAAGTTACGCTTGTCGAAGCGCAGGTCTCACCCACCATAGAAATGCCTAACGGTTCCATGGTGCGCACACGCCGTGGCGCCTCTATTCACGTGCAAAGCGCCTTACCCAAGGTGCAGATCCCATTTCACATTGTGTAGGGGTCTCTTGCACTGTTTCCACGTACCTCTCCCACTTTTGGGCCGAGTTTGGTGATGGGGTGTGACGAGGTTCGAAACCTGTCCGTGGACCTGCAGTCTGAATTTTGACTGTCCCCGAGTAACAAATCATACTACTGAGTTTCGGATGCTGAGCCATGATTTTGGCTTAGTCCTTCAGTAACAACGAGCACTACATGATCTGGTGGATGATCCACCTGATCAGGTGGATTATCCACTGGACGCCTCGGCTGGCCTTCCAGAGCAATTTCTCCAGATGGTGTTTTTGTTACTCAATCCGGTCGATTATCCACCGGATTTTGAGTCACAGCCGGCTCCCAGAGCCGCTGCGCACACCCCAACTTTGGAAGGCCATATCTCCCTCGATGCTTGTCCGATTCCGGTGAAACAACTTCCACCGGATTCAACAACTCATCAAGTTTACGGGACAAACATTCATTTTAGGATCCAAGAAATTCTTGAGTCTCCAGATCCGCCGATGCAGAGTTTCCACTTTCTGGCGGCTTGTCGGCGCCTCCCGGCGCCGCACTTGGGCATGCGGAGGGGGAACTTTTCAACACAAATGACACATCATTTGCATTTCATGTACCACCACCACATTTTGAATACAAGAAAAACCACCAACATCTCCATTTTTTAGCACCGTGTAGTTCAACTCCGATCCCTACAGCTTTGACTGGTTGTCTTCCACCACCATTGTCTTGGAGGAGAATAACTTTGATTGGTTGATCATTCATGTTGGTGGAAAAATGTAGTCCACTGATAGATCCACAAATCATGAGGCTAGCACCAAGGTCAGAGATTTTCTAAAAGATTTAAACGCCTCTTGTTTGCTATCTGTCCAACGCAACTCTATAGTTTCATGAGTGACATTGGAGGGAGGTGCTGAAACCCGATTGTAGTCC
Organism: Penium margaritaceum; assembly: GCA_023375785.1. NCBI lineage: Eukaryota > Viridiplantae > Streptophyta > Zygnematophyceae > Desmidiales > Peniaceae > Penium > Penium margaritaceum. The sequence continues at coordinate 235,234 of SZWC01001475.1, forward strand.
TATACAAATCAATGGTAGTACTTGTAGAGTTCCAAGAATATCTAAAATTCTTGAATTTTGGTCGGCGTTGGCCAATCAGCCACCACCTCCACTTTCTTTGGGTCCATGGTTATCCATCCACCGTTGGTGATGTGGCCCAAAGTCTTGATCCGACAGCGACCAAAGTCACACTTTAAGGGCTTTTTGCAGATGCTCTCTTCATGAAACTTCAAGAACTTTCTGGAGATTTCCATTATTCTCCTCCAGGTTGCGGCTTTACACTGATTTTGTTTCAAGATATACGACAAAAAATTCATCGAGGTACGGCAAAAAAAATTCGCTCATGGTGGTCATAAGTGTCGCAGGGCATTGGTGAGTCCAAACAGCATAACCGTGAACTCAAAGTGCCTATTTATGGTGTGGTACGTCGTCTCCCTGATATCTTTACTAGATAAAGGGGATCAAATGGTAGCTGTCTGCAGGTCGATTTTGGTAGAAATTCTTGTAAAAAACGTCATCTTTTTGTGGCAAGGGATAGGGGTTCTTAATGATTTTGTTTAACTCTGTCGAATCCACGCATATCCATATCTCACCGGTTTTTATTTCATCAGAAGTGCTTGTGCAGTGTAAGATGTTATAAATGGCCTATCCGAGCATTTTGTCCAGATGCTTCTTAGGTTCGGTCAGCTCGTGATCGCTCATCCAATAGGTCTCCTTCACCGTTGGTTTGCTGCCCGACTTCACATCGATCTGATGATCAAAACTGCATTATGGAGGCAGATCATGAGGTATTTTGTTAAGGAAAACGCCTTCAAACTCCTCAAGTAGATACGTAAATTCCTTCGGAAAGGCTATAAAGTTTTCAAGTGTCAAAGTGGAAACTCTAAGCAAGCCAAAATGCAACGTCAGCCTCATCAGCCTTGGCTGACGAGGCTGATGTTGTCGCATCTACTGCTACAATATCCTCTAATTCCCCTGAATTGACTTGGACTAGCCATCACTGTGCTCAACAGAGCAGGTACCCCTTGGCCACATCTGATGATGTTAGCTGCGTACGGCGTTTCACAATTGCTGCGAATTCTAACACTCCTCCTTCCTCCTCTATTGCTTCCCATAGCTTCCATTGCATTGTGGCTTGCTTAGAGACAAGTATCGTTTCTTGCTATTAGTATTGACGCAGAGAGCACTGATGCTCCAGTCTACATGCAGATTTTGTACAGGAAATCTCGTCTAAGGATGCGTTTGTGACCACAAACTCAACCTCGGAGTTGTCCCATGAGCGACTGCTCATGGGACAACTCCTCTAGACTGTTACTTTGCACACATTGATTTGAAGTCAGGATGGTCCAAAAAGTTGAAAGAACTGTTGTTGACGATCGACTGTTTCTCCTTCAAACACCCTTGGTTTGGTGCGAAAATACAGCTTCTAAACCATGTTGTCATTGGAAAACTCTGAGAACATTTGCGCTGAATTCTCTCCATCTTGTTTTGCCCGAAAATTTGTGCTGATTTTTTGTCGGCGTTGGCCAGTCAGTGACCATCTCCATTTTCGTTGGATCCATGGTTATCTGTCTGCTGCTGGTGATTTGGTCCAACCATGACTTACACAACGTCTCAGTTGCACTCATACCCCTAGTAGTATTGCTGATTGGCCGTGCTCGTACCCTTGTCGAACTTTGTGAGCTCAATGGCCCTATTCTGAGACATTGTGATCCGTTTAGATGGGCAATTGGCCAACTTTGAATGTTTTGACTGGACAAGAGGTTTACCATCCACACCTGTAATTTTCCGTTTCCTGACTCCTCCTTTCTTATTTTTTGACCTTAACCCCTTTCTGGCCTACTGCTTCCACTTCTGACACTCTCGGAAAAAAAATGACCTGGCTTTCCACAAGTCCAGCACAGCTGTTGATTGCATTGACTGACAATAACTATCTCTATCGCAGACAAGGCATCGAATATGACTTTCTGCCGCCATGACATGGATTGTGGCCTTTGGGATGACAACCGCTGGATTCCCACATCCGAGCGTTGTAGTCAGCACTGTCAATGCAATGAGCGGGAACAACCGATCAGAGAAGATCGCCGACCACAGATCTACCTTTTAAAAGGTAGGGCGTTGTTGCCTGCGTGCTGTTGATCCTCCATCGCCGAAGTCTTTTCCGGTTACGACTGCTCGTCGCTGGGTGTCTTGCTTTGTTCACCGTTGTCGTCACAAGATATGCAATCTTCTGGATTGTGGAGATGTATTGAAGACTTTTACAAGGTTGTTGTGTTGTAGTAAGTGTATCGGCTATCCCTCCGACACCGCTGCGCTCTTATACCAAGTGTTATGCCGAGCCAGACATTGATGGATGAGGATAGAAGGCAATTTGAGGAAGTGGGATGGTTGGATAAGTTGTATTTAGTAGTAAATTTACTTCAAAGACAAGCTGTCGAGCGCATATGTGCAATAACGAGAAAAATAATGAGGAATATATGGGGTTTTGGGTGCTCAAATTGAGCGATTCATTGGCTGTTGCATCATGAGTTTTTGCTTTGGGAAACTTGGCCAAGAAGTTGGGGGATTTTGAGAATATTCAGTTGTGTCCTTGTAACAGACTAGCGCCATTGAGAAGTTGAACAAATATTTTTAAAACATCAATATAATTCGTGAGACATTTGTTAACCATTTCAGAAAGTTGAAAAATTTTCTATAAGCTTCCGGAACGGAACACCGGAGGTCAGATCATGTGGCCAAAATGCCCCTGGCCAAACTGCTTACACATTCCAATGTCGATGCACGGTGGGCTGCAAAAGAAGTAAAATAAATGCCCACAAACATAGGGACTGATTTATGTCTGTGACGTAATAGAAAAGAGGTGTAATCATTAGAAACTGATACCCCTTATTTTTTTAGGTCAAAAGACAGGTTGTTATGTCATGTAGATTATAATCCATGTCAAAACTTGAAAAGGAAAAGAAATGGGGGAGCCTAAAAAAATCAATTAAATTTTGGGGGCAGATGAAAGATGATCGTGCAAATGGACGTGGATTAAAACTAATCGCGGAAATTGGGGCGCTTTGACTATGCTCAGCCAGAAATTGTAATGCGATGTATGATGTCTTCGTTTGTGTGCGCAACTGATTGTGACCACTCGGCAATGACCATATCCATGAAATTTCCTGATGCGGAGCTGGCTAGCACTGGGTGAACGTCGCATGGTGCTCCTCTTTTCCTCAACTACAGGGCAGCTGCCACGGCATCCTGGGCAAATCCTTATGCATCATGATGTTTTTCTGCAGACTCTAGGGTTTTCTTGGTGGGATCAGAGGACGTGATTTGCATGTTATTGCATTTTGTGACCATCAAACAATGCCGGACTAGGGCATGTGTGAGTTATTGGAGTCTGGCTCAATTTTTTGCATCTCTAGGTTCAGACGGTGGTGTGTTTGCATGTATGTGCACTAAGTTACGAACAAGATAGTGGTTTTGGATCGGTTTAGGGAAAACTGGCCTGCCGTGTGCGTCAACCCGCCATTGAGCCGCGACAGCTACTTATGCTGCGAGATTGTCAATTTCCATTCCTCTCTACATCCTTAAGAATTCAAAGCTTATGAGACTGTGCCTGTCTCCGAGCCAAAATCTTACTGTCCTTGCACCTGCCTTGCGTGTTACCGCATCAGCTGACTTGACAGAGTTGCCACCAACACACGAGCACAGGAGGTCCGTGAGCTTAACGAGCACCTTCACCAATTGCGGCTGTTTTCACAATCTGTCAAATGGGTGCAACGGCACTCCTAGAGACGGATGAAAAGATTCTCCTCTGGGGCTTCCCTCTTGATGATGGCCTCCCCACTTCAAGCACACCTTCCCTTAAATCCTTCCCATGGAGTGGCGAACAAAGGAATTTGAGATTCTCCCACCTCACTGTGTGAGCGAGATGGGCTTTGAATGTTGGGAGGTTCTGTTTCAGGTGTATGCAAATGGGGAGGGATTCCATCGTGTTACCGCAACCAGTACCAGAAGTCCGGACAGAGGGCTCACGCAAATCATTGGACCCAGTCTCTTTCTGAACCTTGCACCCCGCCATCCCACAGAACAGAAATTGTTGTTGCTTGCAGCATGCTTTTGGCCACATGTTCAGAACGACAATGGCAATCTGTGGTGTAATAGGATACATTCTCTGTTTCACACCACTCTGCCATTTTGGTGGGGTCAAGCCAAGAGAGCTCGAGCAAGCCAAAAAATGTTGAGCACGGAAAAGTGAAACCGGGAGATCAAATCTTGACAGAGCAAGCCCGAATTAGCGCTAGCAAGTACGTGCAATCTTGCACACTCTCTCTCGGACCACGGAGCTCTCTCGGCCAGAGGCGCCTCGAGCAAGCCCTGGCAAGCCCGAGCTAGCTGCGGCAAGGTAGAGCAAGCACAAGCAAGCCATTGGGAGAAGCGTGCTAAAACAGACCTGCGCAAGCTGAAGCAGGCCTGAGCAAGTGAGACAACACCCAAACCATTGTGAGCAAGCCTGGGTCAGCTGAAGAAGACCGAGCTATACCATTAATCTCCTCAAGCTAAGGAGGACCAAGAATGGGTGGAACTTAAAAGAAAATGTACCCCTCCCAAGACTTTTGAAATTGATTCTGAAACCTTGGTGATCATCAAGTTAACATATGCTTCACTTCCTGAAGAGAAAGCAATTAAAACATGCGCAATAGATTGGATGGAGGGAATGAATCATAGAGAATACATGAGTTGTACAGGAAACACTTATTGCTTGGAGCTGAACTTGATCGGCCAAAGATTTCTGGTGCTCACCCCTGAAGACCTCGGAAGGGCAATGCAACTAGCGGTGCTTGCCTAACGTGCATTGCCAACTCCAGTCCCATGCATGCAGACGATGATGGCATCAGCAAATGCGGTAGTGGCGGCAGCAGCAGCAGCAGCTGTGGCGGTGGTGGCAGCAGCAGCAGGGGCGGAGCTGCGGCAGCGATGGCAGCAGCGCTGCGACGGCGGCGGCGGGGGCGGCGTTGGAACAGGGACAAAAGCAGCGACAACAAAAGGACAGGTAAAGGTGCAGCGGATAGTGCCGCTGCTCCACACAGCTGCGCCGGAGCCGCTCCCACCCAGCTTCGACGGTCCAAAGACCCCCAAGGTGCTGGGCCCTTACAGCATCAACGGAGCTGCCACGTCCATAGCCTTAAGGTGGCTCGGAACCCCGAGACAGCAAGTCTGTCAAGCACCTCCCAATATCAAGGCCATTGGGGGCCTGCAGCGGTAAGGCCCGCTGCGTACCATATGTGCAAGTGCAGTGACGTGATTGGTGCCGTTGCCGGCGGGTATTGAACGGACAAGAGAGATACAAGGACACATGAGGATACGCACGTGCGCACGCGCACACTAACGCGCATAAGCACGCGCGTAAGCATGCACGCACGCACGCCCGCCCGCACGCACGCACGCATGCATGCACGCACGCATGACTGCACACCTGCACGCCCTGCACACTCGCATGCCCGCACGCCTGCCTGCTCGCACGCGCACACAGACTGATGCACGCATGCCTATCAACACACTCGCGCATGCACATCCATGTGCTTGCATGGGTTCAGAGCAGCGAGCTATGCAGAAGCAGAGGCGGCTGCTGCCGCAGCATCACTATGACCTGAGTTGCTTTAAGCCACAGGATGCTAGCAGTCTCTCCACTTTGCATAGCAGCAATGGCTGCTGCTACAGCAAATCTCCACCATGTAGAGGATCTGCTGCGTGAGCCATCGGTGAACTGCTCCTCCACGCTCAGGCTGGCATCATTGGCTGAGGGCAAATGAAGCTCCCCAGGTCATGTGCTGCCACCATCACAGGTGTCACATGCTCGAGCTGTTGCTGGTGCTCCATGTTCCATGGAGCAAGGCCGGCTGTGAGTGCTTCCGCTGCTGGCTCTGCCACTCCAGCCATGCATGTTGCAACGTGCACAGCATGGCCCACTCCAGCATGGTCTTGCAGTCGAATACGGTGCCTGCCGGTGCCGCTGCAGGTGGTGGTGAACTTGCGCTGCACAACAGAACAAGCAAGAAAGAATGCACTCTTATCACCTGGTCAGTGAATGTTGCACAGTTTTTAAAAGGCAAGCACGATGGAGAGAGCAGATAGCGCCCCTTTGCTCTCACTAGGAGGGTATGAAGCAAGGAGAATAAGGGAGTACAAGGTCAGAGCAAAAATCTCTCTTCCTCCAGGGGCCTCTTGAATGCCCCCCCCCCC
>SZWC01001475.1:264966-269966 GCA_023375785.1 Penium margaritaceum
GGCTGGATCTCATCCCGGCTCGCTTTTCCTTTCCCGTTTTTGTTCCTTCCTTTTCTTCCCTCTCCCTCCCTCTCTCTCTCTCTCTCTCTCTCTCTCTCTCTTTCTCCCTCTTTCCCTCTCCCTCTCTCTCTCTGCTCACTCCCTCACCCCACTCTCTCCCTCTCTCTCTCTCACTCCTCTCTCCCTCTCTCTGCTCTCTCTCTCCGCACTCTCTGCTCTCTCTCTCCGCAATCTCTGCTCTCTCTGCTCTCTGCTCCGCTCTCTCTCTGCTCTGTCCCTCTCCCTCCCTCTTCTCTCTATCTCCCTCTCTCTCTTCCCTCTCCCTCCTCCCTCTCCCTCTCTCTCCCTCTCTCTCTCTCTCTCTCGCTCTCTCTCTCTCTCTCTCTCTCTCTCTTCTCTCCCTCTCTCTCTGCTCTGTCCCTCTCTATCCCTCTTCTCTCTACTCCCTCCCTCTCCCTGCTCTCACCCTCTCTCTGTTAAAGATTTGCCCCTCTGCATGCCCAAGTGCGGCGTCGGGAGGTGCCGAAAAGCCGCCAGAGAGAGGAAAATCCTGGTCGACGGATCTGGCGACTCGAGGATTGCTCGGATCTAAAAATGGAGGCCTGTCCCTAAAAGTTGACGAGATGCTGAATCCGGTGGAAGGTGTTTCACCAGAATCAGACAAGTAACGAGGGAGATATGGGCTTCCAAAGTTGGGGTGTGTGGGGCGGTTCTGGGAGCCGGCCGCGGTTCGACTTCCGGTGAATGATTGACTGGAGCGAGTAACAAAATCCCATCTGGGGATTTTGCTCCGGAAGGACTGCCGAGGCGTCCGGTGGATGATCCGCCGGATTTCAGGGGTGCTGTTTGTTACTGCGGGACTTCGCCAAAATCCTGGCTCGGAGTCCGAAACTCAGTAGTACAGTTTGTTACTCGGGGACTTGGTCAAAATTCCGACTCGAAGTCCGCGAACAGGTTTCGACCCACATCAATCCCCATCATTGAAACAGACCCCAAAGGCGCGAGGGGCGCCGCCACTACGCATAGGGACATCTGCGCCTCCGGAATGGCGTGTTTGATGGGTCTTTGATGTGTGAAGGCGCCTCGGCGGGCGACGTGGTGCGCGCCGCCAAGTGAGCGGCTGGTTTGGGGTGCTGCGCTTCGACTGACGTAGCAGGAGCTACGGTTATCCGAATCGCGCACGGTTTGCTGCGTTGGAGAGCTCACGACTAGCCCTACAAATATTTAGATCATGTCCATGTTAAAAAAACTAATGCAAAATCGCGTTATTCCCTTCGCAAAAGTGATTGTCTCGCAAATGCCTTCGACTCCCAGAAACATAGCGTGAGGCGACCAGAAAGCTCACGCTTAGACTTAAAACCACCCGCAAAACATAGCCGTGAACACATAGCAGACCCGTCGGGCCACGTTGGAACTGCCTCCACCCGGGGGCCGTTTTCTGACAAAGGGTTATGGGCCCACGGCCCTGACCGGTCTATCCATCGCTCATGGCTTTCGCGGCGGACGGGACTGTCGTGAGGGACGACATCGCTGTCAAGCTCTGAGGTCCCGGAGTGGAAGACTGCACAAATGGCGCAAAAGGAGATGCAGTCCATCCAGAAGTATGCAGGTGGTCCTGGCTACAGACTATTGAGGTGGCACTTCGAGCTGCACCTCGTGCATAAAGGGCTGCTGGAGGTCATGAAGGGAACGGAAGTCCTCGACGAAGCGACGGCGACGGAAGCGCAGAAGGAGGCCTTTGCAAAGAAGAACACGGAGGCGCTCATGCTTCTGGTGTCCGGGACGGCCGAGTCGCAATGGGGCTACTTCCAGGGCTGCAAGCTGGCAGCCGAAGCTTGGCAAAATCTCTGTGCCATCCATCAATCCAAGTCGCTGGCGAACAAAATCTTCGCAATGAAGCGACTCCTGACAGTGAGAATGGAGGAGGGAGATGATGTCATCACCGCCATGTAGCAGATCGAGTCGCTCGCCTCACAATGCAACGACGTGGGGTGGAAGATCGACATGCAGCTGCAGGCGATGGCCCTCCTCATGGCCCTTCCTGACAGTTGGAGCCCTCTCATTACAGTCTTGGGAGGATGGGCAGAGGACAAGCTCACCTATGGCGCGGTCGCAGAGTACATTCGCAACGAGGCACAGCAACAGAGCTGCGGGGAGTCCTCGTCGTCCTCATCGGCCCTCGTCACCAAAACGCGTGGTGGCGGAAGCGGGGCCAAGGGAGGTGGCGGACATGGTGGCGGCAAGAAGGGCGCCAAGAAGGGTGCGTGCCATAACTGTGGCAAGGAGGGCCATTGGGCCCGTGAGTGCACCGAGGATGCAAAGGCCGGCGGCAAGGATGCCAAAGGCAAGAAGTCGCTTCTCAACGGCACTCAAAACCACTACCTCAAGAAGGCTTACCGGCGATGCCTTGACTGCGGAGCGGAGGAGCATACCCAAGTCGAGAAGGTCGGGTTCATCAACTACACCAAGTCCAGCAAATCCATGGTGGTCGCGAACGACAAGGTCGAGCCGGCGGCTGGCCAAGGAGACGTGGACGTGGAGGTGGTGGTTGGTGGAAAGCGGGTGCAGCGCGTCATCAAGGACGTGCAACACGTACCCGACTTGGATGACATTCTAAGTGTTAGCCGCCTAACTGACAAGGGGTATGAGGTGCTCTTCTGGAGAAGAGGGGCNGCCAACCGGCGATGCCTTGACTCCGGAGCGGAGGAGCATACCCAGGTCGAGAAGGTCGGGTTCATCAACTACACCAAGTCCAGCAAATCCATGGTGGTCGCGAACGACAAGGTCGAGCCGGCGGCTGGCCAAGGAGACGTGGACGTGGAGGTGGTGGTTGGTGGAAAGCGGGTGCAGCGCGTCATCAAGGACGTGCAACACGTACCCGACTTGGATGACATTCTAAGTGTTAGCCGCCTAACTGACAAGGGGTATGAGGTGCTCTTCTGGAGAAGAGGGGCAGTCGTGCGGAAGGACGGTGGCGTTGAGCCCGTGCTGGAGGCTAAGCGCGAGGGAGGCCTCTACATCGTGGAGACCAAGGTGATCCCCACGGCGACAGATTCAGCAGACTTGCAGGAACGCACAGTCAACCTGGCTAAAGGAGGGGGAGCTGATTTGGAGCTGTGGCACCAACGACTGGGGCATTCATCACTTGCAGTCGTGAAGGAGATGGCAAAGCGCGAGCTGGTACGCGGCCTCGTCATCAACGGTGCGGAAGAAACAACAGATGCAGCAGTGAACAAAAAGTACGAGCCTTGCATCTTGGGCAAGGCGCGGCGCAAACCGTTCAACGAAACGTGAATCGCGCCTCGGACCTGATGGAGGTCGTGCACAGCGACGTGTGCGGACCATTCAAGACGGCGTCAAAGAGCGGCGCGCGTTACTTTGTCACCTTCATTGATGACTACAGCAGAAAACTCTTTGTGTACTTCATGAAGCGGAAAGGCGAGGTCCTAGACCGGCTGAAGGAGTATGTCACCGCGGTGGAGAGGCAGACTTACCGGAAGGTCAGAGCGCTTACGTAGCGACAACGGCGGAGAATACGTGGGCTGTAGCGGGTGGATGAAGCAGCAGGGCATAAAATGGCAACAAACTACGCCGTATTTGCCTCAGTCAAATGGTGTGGCAGAGCGGGCGAACCAGACGCTGCTGAACATGGTACGGACCATGTTGGTGGATGCGGAATTGCCGCGAAGCTTCAGGGCGGAAGCTGTGCGTACGGCGAGCTACACCATCAACCTCACTCCTACAGCGATGCTGAAGGGGAGGAGCGGCTGGAAGATGCCTCAGGAGGTTTGGAGCGGGCGCAAGCCAAGTGTGGCACACCTGAAAGTGTTCGGGTACAAGGCGCACGCGGTGGTGCAGGCTGCGCAGAGGCGTGACAGCAAGCTGGAGCCGTGGGCAAATTCGTATCTCTTCCTTGGCTATGAGAGCGCGCATAAGGCGTACCGGCTCTACGATATGCGCAAGGAGGAGGTAATCCACAGCCGAGACGTCGAGTTTGACGAGCAGCAGAGTTACATCAGCAGCAACGACGTGGGCGTGGTGGACTCTCCAAAGACGGGGGAGTGGTTCCAGCTCCTTGATTACAAGAAGGAGCCGACGGACGCCGAAGTTGAGGATGCGCGATCAGAGCGCGAAGGTGCACCAGTGGTGGCAGCCAACGCGGAGGACTCTGATGACGATCAAGCTGATGAGGACATCCACCGGAAGGATCCGGCAGATGAGGCACTTAAGGTGCCGAGGCGCGCACTCCTGGCAGAGTGTGCATCGGGCGTCGATGGAAAATCCACCGGACGTGCCTGTCGTTCGGGCGATGTTTCGCCAGAATGAGAGAGATCCTCGGGGAGCCGTCCGGTCGATGATTCACCGGAGCGTGCTGAGTCGGAGGGATCGCAGCAGAGTGACGATGCGCCACCAAAACTACCGCGCCGCAGCGGGAGGCAGCGAAAAGCAGGGAAGCGCTTCGACGCAAGCACTGGTCGATGGATTGGCATGACGCGGTGCATGCTGGCTGCATCAACGGAGCCGACTACCGTGGAAGAAGCGCTTGCACGGCCTGAAGGGGATCAATGGGACGCAGCCATTAAATCGGAGCTGGCGTCCATCACCGAAAATGATACGTGGGAGCTGGTTGACAGGCCGAAAGATGCCAAGGTCTTCGGCTCAAAGTGGGTCTTTAAGACCAAGTTCACAAAGGAGGGTGTGGTTGACAAATACAAGGCGCGGCTGGTGGCGAAGGGTTACGCACAGCGTAAGGGGGAGGACTACATGAGACGTTTGCTCCTGTCACCAAGTTCACAAGCATCCGGGCGATCCTTGCGGTGGCGGCCGTGAAGGACATGGGGCTCCACCAAATGGACGTAAAGACGGCATTCCTCAACGGCATCATAGACAAAGAGATCTACATGGAGGTGCCAGAAGGGGTGGAGGCGCCGGAGGGAAAGGTGTATAAGCTGCGGAAGTCCTTGTATGGGCTAAAACAATCGCCCAGATGCTGGTACCAA
>SZWC01001475.1:274966-276246 GCA_023375785.1 Penium margaritaceum
CTCTCTGCTCCCCCTCTTCTCCCTCTTCATTTCCTCCCTCTATCCTCCCTCTGCTCCCTCCTCTCGCCTCTCTCTCTCTCTCTCTCTCTCTCTCTCCTCTCTCTCTCTCTCTTGCTCTCTCTCTCTCTCTCTCGCTCTCTCCTTATCTCTCTCTTCACTCTCTCTCTCTCTTGCTCTCCTCTCTCTCCGTTTTCTCCTCTCGCCTCCCTCCCTCCCTGTCCCTCTCTCTCTCTATCTCTCTTTTCCTCTTCCCTTCTACCTCTGTCCCTTCCCTTCCTCCTTCCCTTCCCCCTTGCCCCCTCCCTCTTCCTCTCTCTCCCCTCTTCCCCTCCTCCCTTTCTCCCCCATCTCTCTTCTCTCCTCTGCTCTTCCTCTCCCCTCCCTCCCTTCCCTCCTCTACTCCATCTCTCCCTCCCTCCGCCTCCAACCTTGTATCCACTCTCTCTTCCTCCTCTATCTCTCTCTCTCCCGCATCGGCTACCCTCTCCTCCGCCCCTTCTGCTCCTTTGCCTCCATCGTCATCGTCACTGCTCCATCGGCTCCATCGGCTCTGGCTCGGCGTCCGGCCTCGGTCCGTTGCACTGTTAGGGTCCTCCCCTTGCTCTCGGCCTCTCCTCGTCGTCGCGCCTCCTCTGCCTCGTGGTGCTGCTCCACCTCCCTCCGCTCGGCCGTCCCCTCCGGCCTCCCGGTACCCTCCCCTCGTCGCGTTGGTCCTCTTTCCGTCCCTCGGTGCTGCGCGCCCTCGGTTGTTCGCTGCTGCCGGCCCCTCCCCCTCTCCCCCCCTTGGCTCCTTCCGGCTCCATCCCTATTCCACCCCTCTCTGATCCTTCTCCCTTCCGCTTCCCCTTCCCTCTTTCCTCTTCCCATTTCCCCCTCCTTTCCCTCCCCCCCTTTCCCATTCCTTCACCGTTTCCCCCCCTCTCTCCCTCCTTTTCCCTTCCTCTCCTCTCTCTCTCCCCCCCTCCTCTTTGCTGCCCGCACCCTCGCTGGCTCCTCTCTTCCTCCTGTGGGGCCTTCCCTCCTCTCCCCATCCTCCCATTCCCTTCCTCTCGACCTTGCTTCCTCCTCTCTCCATCTCTTTCTTTATTTCTCTCCATCTCTCCATACACTTCTCCCCCTCTCTCCCTCTTTCCCTCTTTCCCCCCTCCCCTTCTCCCTCTACCCTTGTCTCCCCCTCCCTCTCTCTCTCTCTATCTCGTCCTCTCCGCTTCTCTCCTTTTTCCTCTTCTGCCCTCTCTCCCCCACCTTTCCGCATTCCCCTCCTCTCTCTCCCCTCCTGT
>SZWC01001476.1:3700-40611 GCA_023375785.1 Penium margaritaceum
TGCAGGCGCCTTTCGGCGGACTGGGCATGAGGCCCATTTGCATGTTTTTGCATTATATACTCGCTGTCAGTCGATGGATGCATGCATGTGACCAGTCGTTGCGTGCGTCTTTTGATTCTGCACGTCTAGGTTCAGACGGCGTAGGATTCTGACATGTGTGCGCAGAGTTACGGCCAAAACAGTGGTTTTGGGCCGGTTTTAGGACAGCTCTTGGACTGCCGCGTGTGACACCCGCCGTGCGCCGCGGCAGGTATTTATGCCCTGGACCTGTCATTTGTCATCTCTCTCTGCATTTACTAAGCTATTGAAGCTTATGAGACTTTGCGCGTCTCCCTAGCCTGATCCTTGCTGTTTCTTGCACCTGCCTGCTTGCTAGTGCGTCAGCTGACTGGACAGTGTCGCCACGTCAGCAGCAGCAAGGCTAGGAAGCTTCCTAGCAGTTTCTCAGTCGTGTGACCAAGAGAGGCAAGCGTGAGTTCAGATTACTTTGCATAGGCATTTGTGGTCGCAGAACAGTGCGAATGAATAAGTCGAAGTGTGGTTCAGGTCTTTCTTTATCGACGGATGCTTCCCCTGTGACACAGGGTGGGATTCAGACCGCATTGACTCACGGTCACATTTTCTGCTGGTCTGGTGGACCGCATTTCTTGGAGAAACGGTTGACAGAATTGCTGAAAACGATGTCCTTTAGCGGTCACATTGCAGAAGGCTGAGAGCGTGAGGCCCAATGCCGAGTGATCCAAACTCACTCCAAGACAACTTCAAAGAGAAGCTCTTGAAAGGGAAAAATGGTTGGAAGAGTTATTAACTACCGTACTACCGCCTGAATTCGCAACATAGTTAATGATGAGGATAAATTGACCTCAGGGCCCGGGTTCTTAGGTAGTCCCAACGCGAGGACCCGCATTGCCGGATCCATCAGCGCCGGAGCCTGTGCTTAGGCGGCGGTCAACGAAAAAGCCCGCATGCTGCCGGCGCGATGCGAGATAACCTGCCTGCTACCGGGCTGGCCATCTCAGGTAACGGCTTTCTAGTATAATGCGCAGGAAAACGGATTCCAAAATTTCGTGAAAGTCTAAGCCGTGCGGTATGGAAGGATAGCACCGTTGGAACCTGTTCTGTTGACACGTTTTTCTTTTCTGTGTAGTTTACTTATTCAACAAGTCCAATTTGGTTAGTCAAATTGTTCGTTACTTACCGACTGTCATGGGCGAACGCCGGCCGTCAATGTTGCCGACGGGCCCTAAGGTTGTCGATGTCGGCCGACAAGGCCCTGTGGTTGGTCACATTGCCCTGCAGGGCCGAAGGGTTGGTCAAATGTTGAAACGAGTCCCTCTAACTAACCGCGCAACCAACCAGGGCTCCGAGGTCGAAGTGCCCTAATGATGATGAAGTCCCATAATGGTAAAATACCCATCGTGTGTTGGTCCACCACGGTATGAAATTACTTGCGTTTTTGGGTTTGAATAATGGCATACCAAAATAAGGTCCTCGAGCTCGGCTCGAATTTCCCTAGCGAGCTTGGAGCTTTTTGAGCTGCCAGGTGAACGCAAACGCAAACGACACTTGGACGTTGATGATGTCCAAGCACAGCAGACAATGGGTTCGCTTGCTCGAGTGATCTAGTTGGTTGAACGCTCGAGTGGAAGAATTGCTATGACGAGGATTCGACTGGGCACTGTTCGAATATAGGTATGGGTTACCCACGTAACCCCTGAATGAGAACGGTCCGTAATTTGTTCCCGGGAGGTCGAATCAGCCAAAAAACCACCTTCGTGAAAAGTGGTGCAAATTTAAGCGATAATATGGTAGTGATAGACGGTGAATCTTGTTGGTTTTCGTGCATCTCTCATTGTACTCTGTTGTGTCCTCCCGGCTTGTGTACATCGGCGTGCAGATGACTGACGGCGAGACTTGACGCCACTGGAGTGTCGCTTGGTGGAGCCGACGCACGCTGAGGCCCACTCACCCGTCGCTGGAGCCTTGTTGAAGTTCGTTGGCCACTCACAACTCTGTGCTCTCTTGCCCATCACACACTGTGCATCTCATTGTACAGATTAAATGACATGGCTCAACCTGGGGAAGCAACAGACGTGACAGCTCTGGCAGAAGTCCTTGATGCTCTCTGGCAACCGCTGCAGCTTCACCCAAGGGCTTCTTCTGAGACACTTGTTGCCATCGTCTAACTTCTTGTGCCTCTTATGACTCTGTGATGCGGTAGATGCTAGGGCCCGTACACTCTAACTGCCGTGCCCTGCATCATGTTGCTTGCATTGAATGTTTCTGGGGGAGCTGCATTTCCCGGGTGCTGATCCTTAGGGGGCCACTGTGCCGTGCATTGGTGAGTAGCCACCGTACGGTTGATAACCAAGCGGTCGGGCTCGACCCCCGGGTGGCGGTGTGCACTCGCTCGGGCGTGATGCCCGGAGCGAGGCACACTCACCGGTTGACTTAGTCAGGCTCGCTCCCCCCTCTTGTCTGTCTTGGTTGTACCAAACTAAGTGAAGCAAGCTTTCCGCATCCATGGCGTGGCATGTCTCTTGCGTGTCTATGGTTGGTCACACACATGTGACCTAGGAAGGTTACTAGCAACTTCTGGTATCAGAGCGGGTGAGACACCTCACCACTGCTCACACGGTCCTCGTCGCTGGTTTCAATGTACATCCAAGCAAGTTAGGTCAAGCAACATCTGTCAGACCTCACCGCAGCAGCGAGTCATCTCCACTCGTCGCAACTTCATCGCAGTCTTGCGCACTCACATCGTTCTCGATCTTCGAGGCACTCGCGACCATTGTTGGGCGTCCTTGGCTGGTCTCGGCCACTCATCGCCGCTCTAGGTCACCCGCAGCTACTCTCAGCTGCTCACAGCTATCCTCAGCCACTCTCGGCCGTGTTGTGACTGCTCCGTGCCAGTCGCCAACCTTAGCTACTCAGCATCTTCAGCTGACCTCTCTTAACGTCGGCGCCGCAGCTGCCGTCTCTCAGCAGCACCTCTCTCGGCCGCCAACTCTCTTGGCAAATCTCTCGCGTAGACGGCCTTCGCAGCCGCCCCTCGCAACTACTCTCTCTGAGCAGCACCCTCACCGGGAAACCCTGCATCCTCTCCAGTGCCGAGTGACTTCTGAACGTCTGTTAACTACAGCAGTGGACCTCCCAGTCTCACACACTGGCGGACGACGTGCCACTGTGGGTGCGTATGCTCGACCACAATCATTGGCAGGACGACATTGACGTCGAACGCGAACGGGAGGAATCAGAGATTGATCGACAGGTTTACACCCCGGATGACCTCCCGCCATCACCACCTCTCTCTCCAAGGATTCAACCCACGAGCATTTCCGAGCCTGCCGAACCTGCTGCAGCTCCCTGGTCTACACCCGCTGCTCCCGAACCTCTCCCTACCGCTGCAGGCTCAGCTGATGCTTCTACTGCACCCGAGGTTCCTGGCGTCATTCCCATTCTTCCCCTGCACACTGACTCGATAGGTTTGGCCGGTGCCATTCTTGACGCTGCCGCCGGTGCCGCAGCGACCTTCGCAGCAACAGCTAGGGGCCTGCCGTGCTCCTGCGCAGACGGCCGTTGGCCGAGCAACTGAAGCATACACACAGACAGCTGCTTCTCTCACCTTACTGGCAGCAGCGGCTGCCAATATTGCCACCCAGATCACAGCAGCAGCAGCGTCTATTGCCATCGCAGCCTCCATAGCAGCAGACACCACCTCTAGCTCTGTCGGCTCCATCAGAGCATCCACCGCAACCACGGTGCTGACGCCCACTGGTGCTCCTCGTGACGCGCCATCGCACGTCACCACCATCGTCCTGATCGCATCAGCCTCAGCTGCAGTTGCTGGCGCCACTGCGACGGGGCTCCTCTGCCTCACTGTGGCGGTGGCAGGGTGGGTGGCTGTCCTGTCCTCTTCAGCCGCCGCTGTGGTGCCGCCGCTCTTCACTCTTCTTCCTCGGCACTAGCGCGGTGAGCAGAGCACTCTTACTCACCCCTTCCCTCACTTGCATTTCACATCTTCCCACTCACTCCACTCCTAGGCTTGAGTTTGTTTTCACACCATGCCTGCACCAGAGGAGACCATAGAAGCCCTCCAGGCCGCCCTTAGTGAGGCACAGGCGGAGAGGCGTAGGGCAGAGGATGAGCTTCTCCGGGGGCAGGAATCAAAAGAGGACTTTGCCGCCACCATTGCTGCTCTAGTGTTAGAGCGGTTGCGGTCCATACCCACATTCGCTGCAGTGCTTCCCGCCACAGAATCTGGTTCGGCAGATTCATCGGCTCCTTCTGGTGGTGCCGTTGCCAACTCCTCCTCTCCGGCTCTTTCCTCTTCAGCCTTTGTTCGCCCTGTGCTACCAGCCCGCGAGAAGGACTTTGAAACTCCACCTCCCCAATTCACTCCCAAACTCACATTCACCTCCTGGGAAACACGCTTTAGCGCGTGGGCCCAGGGTGAGCTCCTCTGGCAATACTAATCGCCGGAAAAACCACCGTTTGTGCCGCAGCCCACTGAGGCCGCTCGCGCCGTGAGAGCACTCATCAACGCAGGCCCAGAGAGTCTTCTCGACGACATTGGTACGTATAACGCGGACCCCTCTCGCGGCACGCCAGCAGATCCCGTCGGTGCCTATGCCCTCATCCGCCGTCGCAAAACCGTAACTGGCCATGCGGCCCAAAGCGCTCTCACAGTGCAATTCAACACCTTGCAGATGCACGCGGACGAAACAGCAGATGAATACTGGGCACGCAGCTTACGTCTGCTGCGCGATCTTGGCAAGGCCGCACCTGGACCTCTCTCTGCCGGTCTCTCCATCGTCGCAGGTCTCATTCCCAAACTCTCGGACCTGTATTTGCATGTCTCTCAGCCAGAGCTCGAGCGTCTTGCTTCTGAGCCTGTCCCAGCTGATTCTCCACCTGGGATTGGGCCCCTCTTTGACTTCACTGCTTCACGTCTCACCGACTGGTGGAATGCTTTGCAAAACAAGCGCATGCATCGTGCCGCCCTCGCAGCCATCACCACCGCCTCCTCTTCCTCCTCTGCCACAGCCTCCTCTTCCACCTCATCCACACAATCAGCAGCACACTCTACGTAGGGTGTCTCCCGTAGTGGGGGTGGTGGATTCACTCGTGGTGGTGGTCGCGGAGGCAGAGGCCGTGGGGGTGGCCACGGTGGCAAAAATGCAGCTCCCACTGTAGACGTCACTTGCTGGAACTGTGGCGCATCTGGTCACTCTGCACCAAAATGTCCTGCCCCTCGTGACGATGCACGACTGGCTTCCTCCATGCGCGCCCATTGGGCCCGCACTGGTGCCACTGCCTCGTCGGCGGCCGCAGCAGTGACCGTCGCCTTATCCTCCTCGTCCTCTACTGCTCTCTCCACTACATCTGCACCACTACATCCAACTCCCAATGCACCCAGCCCCTGGGGCTGGATACCTCCTCCCTTTGGCCCTCCATACTACGGCCCTCCATCTTCACACTACCACGTACCTCACTGGAGTCGTGACGATGGGAACTTCTCTGATCGCTCCTCCGACCGTTCCTCGGAACGCTCGTCCGATCGTCGTGATGAGGAGCGCAACCTCGAGCGCCGACTTGCCGAACTTCTCCATCTTCGCTCTCAGGGAGGTGAGAGTATGAGTAGCCACTGTTGTTCGTCTGTGTGTGAGTCTGAGGCCACCCTTCGGGGTGTCACCTCTGGTCGCGTTCAAGGGGATTTGCCTGAAAGTTGCAAGTGGATTGAGGAATGGCAGTCGTGCACATTTCCCACACGTTTTGGCTCTTCGTCTCCCTCTTCTACCCGTGGCACTGTCGCTGTCTGTCTTGTTCTCCCGTCCACTCGTGCATCCCCTGGCCTCTGGATCATTGATTCAGGGACCACTCATCACATGACCTCCTGTCGCTCTTCCTTTGTCTTTCTCGGTCCCATTCAATCCGTCCGCTCTGTTCGCACCGGCTCTGGCCAGCTGCTACCTGTGCAAGGTGTTGGGGTCGTACATTTTGTCGGTCCTGGTGGCACTGTCTACCTGTCTGACGTGTTGTATGTGCCTGACCTGGAAGTCAGTCTCCTCTCCGTGACCACCCTTGATGACCAGGGCATGGATTTCTCTTCCAGCCGTGGCCTCGCCTCAATCTCTCTGCGCTCATCTAGCCGTGTTGTTCTTCGTGGCATGCGGTGTGATCGCCTGTTTCGCGTCCCACTCAATCTGCCCTCATCTTCCGCTGCCTCTGCGCTTGTACATGTCACCCCCCCTTGTCTCCTGATCATGCCGATCTCTTGCACCGCCGCCTCTGTCACATCCACACTGCTGCCATCCAACGCCTGTTGCGCCTGCAGCCTGCTCTTGGGCTTGATCCTGCCACGTTTGTGCCCCCTTCTGCATCCACTTGTCTGGACTGTGCTAGTGGAAAAATGCACCGCTCTCCTTTTTCTTTGTCTGAGTCAACAACCACTCACCCTCTTGACCTGGTCCATGCGGATGTCATGGGTCCTCTATCCCACGACTTTCTTGGTGGTCTTGGCCGCTACGTCCTGTGTTTGACGGATGACTTCTCTCGCTACCGTTGGGTCTTTGCCCTTCGTCACAAAAGCGACGTCACTGATGTCCTGGAGTCCTGGCTCCCACAGGCTGAGCGTGCATGTGGGCGCCCATTACGTGTCTTCCGTAGCGATCGTGGGGGTGAATTATTTGGTCCCACCTCTCGCTTTCTTGCGTCTCGTGGTGTCCGTCTCGAGTCATCTGCCCCTTACACACCCCAACAGAATGGGGTCTCTGAACGTTGGAACCGCACCCTTGCCGACGGGGTCCGATCTCTTCTCTCTGCCTCTGGGCAGTCACCCCTTTTTGCCTTCGAGGCCATGTGCTACATGACCTGGGTCTGGAACCTTGTCCCTCACGGCCCTCTCCCTCACACAGTCACTCCCTTTGAGCGCTGGACTGGGCAGCGTGCTGATCTTCGGCTTGCCCGTGTCTGGGGGTGTCTTGCCTCTGTGTGGATCCCCTCGGACCAACGGGACGGCAAGCTCGCTCCTCGTGGCCACCTTTGTATCTTTCTGGGCATCTCTCCCTTCTCCAAAGTGTGGCGCTTTTGGGATCCCTCTAGATGCCGGGTCATTGAATCACGTGATACCCTCTTCTTTGAGCACCTCTTTGAACGCGACTGTCCGCGCTTCGGTGGCTCCCTCTCTCCGCCCTCTCTGGGTGGGGGTGGTCCTCTGCCCTCAGGGCCCTCTCTTCTCCCGTCGGGGCGTCCCTCGTCTCCTGAGTCCAGTTCTCCCGAGTCCAGTTCTCCCGAGCCCAGTTCTCCCGAGTCCAGTTCTGCCCCACCGTCGGCCCCCACTGAGTCTGGTTCTCACACTGAGTCCTCTGCTCCTCGCATGACCGCTCACTCTCCTCCACAGGCCCCTACCATGGTCTCCCCTGCATCATCTGTGTCTCCTCCTGTCGCGGTCACTCCGTCATCCGAGCCTCATGCTCCTGAGACCATATCCTCTCCGCCCCCGGCTGTCCAGTCGCACTCCTCCTCTCCTCCTCTCTCATCACGTGCACCGTCCGTCCCACCGGTGTCGCCCTACACTCGTGGCGGACGCCTCCGAGCGCTTCCTTCACAATCTCATCCAGTGGTCTCTGATGACCCTGGCCTTCGGGCCCTCGGTCTTGTTTCCTCTGTTCTGTCCACTGCGGCCTCAGTCATCCACCCCAGCACAGGCCTTGGGTACTCCCTTCTTGAGGAGGAATTTCACTCTGCCCTGTCATCCTCTGTGGCTGGGTACGTGGCAACATGCTTTGCTACCGCTGGTCTCCCACCTCTAGCGCCTGAGCCCCTGACTGTACAGGCAGCTCGCACAACCCCTGACTCACCGCTGTGGGAGAAGGCCATGACGGTTGAGCTTGATGCACTCGCTGAACATGGTGTGTATGAGCTCGTGGACCTACCACCTGGTCGCAAGGCAGTCGCAGCCAAGTGGGTGTACCGCCGCAAACTCAACCCTGATAACACAATCGAACGGTACAAAGCTCGCCTCACCGCAAAGGGATTCTCCCAGATCCTGGGTGTCGACTTTGACGAGACATTCGCCCCAGTTGGCAGGTACACCACGGCCAGAGCTCTCCTGAGCCTAGTCGCTCAGTACGACTGGGAACTCGAGCAAATGGATGTTAACAATGCCTTTCTCCATGGCAGCTTGGATGAGGAGATTTACATGGTACAGTCACCCGGCTTCTCAGATGGAACGAAAAGGGTATGGCATCTGCGCAAGGCCCTCTACGGTTTGAAACAATCACCACGGTGTTGGAACCAAGAGATCACTGCGACTCTTGAAAAGGGTGGCTACAAACGAAGCCCCGTGGACCCTGCCCTGTTCCTCAGTGATCCCACCAAACCACTTGTTGCCATCCTCATCTACGTGGATGACCTCCTCATCGCCTCTCCCGATCCAGCCTCAGTCAGAGCGGTCAAAGTCCTTTTGCAGTCGACTTACAAGATGAAAGATCTTGGCCCGGCTCGGGTCTTCCTTGGTATGGAGCTGGAACGTGATCGCCAGCGACATACCTTGCACGTTCATCAGGTTGCGTATGTACGTAGTCTGGGGGAGCGCTTCTCACCGCTCCTCACAGCCATCCCCACTTCATCCACACCCATGACACCTGCCGGTCAGTCCTTACTGAAGTCTCGGGAGGTGTCCACGCTGGGGGAGACGGTCGATGTGACCGACTATCTCAGAGTCATTGGCTCATTGATATACCTTGCCACTACCACTCGTGCTGATGTGGCATTTGCCGTTAACTTCCTTTCTCAGTTCTCGCAGTGCCCCCGTGAGCGGCATCTTGAGGCTGCATTGCAGGTTGTGCGCTATGCTCTCTCCACACCCCGCATTGGACTGTACTTTCGTGCACAGCCCTCGGTGGTGGTGGACGGCTTTACCGACAGTGATTGGGCACATGACACTGATGCCCGCAGCCGAACAGGCTACATCTTCCTTGTTGGTGGCACTGCAGTATCATGGAAAAGTGGCAAGCAAGGGTGTGTGGCAAGCAGCACCACTGAGGCTGAGTATGTCGCACTTGGAGCAGGCACATGTGAGGCTGTCTGGCTTTGTCGCTTGCTGCAACAGCTGCGTGTGCCCATTCGCTGCATCACTCTGCGTTGCGACAACTAAAGCACAAAGGCCATTGCTGAGAATAGCGGCATGTATCATTCACGTACCAAGCACGTCAATGTTGAGCACCATTTTGTTTGCGAGTGCATTGCTGCTGGCATTGTTCAGGTGACTTGGGTGGACACAAGGTCGCAGCGAGCTGACTTCCTCACAAAAGCCCTCAGTCGTAATGTGTTCAAAAGTGCTATCCATTCTGTTGGCCTCATCCGTCCACATGATCCAGGTTGATTAATTCATCGTGCCGTTATCACTTCTCGTTACCCCTTGTGTAGTTCTCACGTGCATGGAGTGATTGGCTGCGGTGCATGGGGGAGTGTTGAAGTTCGTTGGCCACTCACAACTCTGTGCTCTCTTGCCCATCACACACTGTGCATCTCATTGTACAGATTAAATGACATGGCTCAACCTAAGGAAGCAACAGACGTGACAGCTTTGGCAGAAGTCCTTGATGCTCTCTGGCAACCGCTGCAGCTTCACCCAAGGGCTTCTTCTGAGACACTTGTTGCCATCGTCTAACTTCTTGTGCCTCTTATGACTCTGTGATGCGGTAGATGCTAGGGCCCGTACACTCTAACTGCCGTGCCCTGCATCATGTTGCTTGCATTGAATGTTTCTGGGGGAGCTGCATTTCCCGGGTGCTGATCCTTAGGGGGCCACTGTGCCGGGTTTTCCCGTGCATTGGTGAGTAGCCACCGTACGGTTGATAACCAAGCGGTCGGGCTCGACCCCCGGGTGGCGGTGTGCACTCGCTCGGGCGTGATGCCCGGAGCGAGGCACACTCACCGGTTGACTTAGTCACGCTCGCTCCCCCCTCTTGTCTGTCTTGGTTGTACCGAACTAAGTGAAGCAAGCTTTCCGCATCCATGGCGTGGCATGTCTCTTGCGTGTCCATGGTTGGTCTCACACATGTGACCTAGGAAGGTTACTAGCAACTTCAAGCCTCCTCCCTCTGGCGATGAACTCAGCTCCATCGGCAGGCCTCCTCGGTGGTCGGGCCGCCGGCAGTCACTGCCACTGCGGATGCAGTCTTCATGCACCTAGCACTGTGTCTGGCTGTGGCATTGCGTCTGCAGCATCATGCGATGCCCAGGGTCCATGTCTCATGTTGTATGGCCCTGTTTGGCATCGTTGACTGTCATAGGCACTACCTGGGTTCGTGCAGCCATAACTTCTTGTACCTATTTTTCTAGCTGATTCTGACCGCACGACTACGTTCGCAGCGTCAGTATTATGGTATGGTCCAGTTTTCAGGCAAAACGGACGACGTCCGGGTTTTGGGCTGTCGGGCGTCTGGCAGGGCTCACCGAGAAAACCCTGCCTGCCAGAAAATAGGTCTAGCACTATTTTCTAATTGGCTGGTTAGCTGAGTAACAACGTTTACACTAGTGGGGGGGCCTAGAACTTGGAGGGGTTCCCCATTGTTGCTCATTCTTCATTGCTAATCAATTACTTCCAGTTTTCAGCTGCTTTCTGTTGCTAAAACTGGCGCGCGCACTTTTGAGTAACAAACCCAGAGCTTCCAGACTTCGTCTGTAGAGCAGCTGACTGAGGGGGCAGCAGACTTAAGCAACGAGCGTGGAAGCCCGCACGCTGCATCAACAACGCATGCTGCCCCAACCTGCTACCTAGGTTTCCAGCTTGGTATCAGAGCCAGAGCGTCGCAACAGTAGCAGAAGACTGGCGTACAGGTGCCAGACAACGCCGGCGGACCCCCATACGCGGCAGTACAGGGGAAATGTTGCCGGAGTTTTTCCGGCAGCATTGACCCGCCTGGTGGCGGCGTCAGATTTTTCCCACGGCCACTGGGCCAGGGGAAATGCTGCCGACAGGCCACGTCCAACACCTGCGGGCGACGATGCACGCGGCAACGTCACCCAGGTGCAGTTACTTGCACCAGCACGCAGCAGCAGCAGCTTGCAGCAGCGGCAACCGCAGCGGCAGCAGCACGCAACGGTAGTGAGCAGTGGCAGTAGCAGCCAACAGCAGATGCATGCAGCAGCAACAGTAGGCAGAAGCAGCAGCTCGCAGCAGCCCGCAGCAGCAGCTCGTAGCAGCAACAGCCTATAGCAGCAACAGCTCATAGCTGCAGCAGCAGCTCGTAGCTGCAGCAGCCCGTAGCAGTAGCAAGCAACAGCAGCGGCAAGCAGCAGTTGCAACAGCGTGCAGCAGTTGTAGTACCGTGCAGCAGCAGCAGCAGGCTATAGTAGTCGCAGCAGCAAGCCGTAGCAGCAGCCAGCCATAGCAGCTGCTGTAGCAAGTTGCTGCCAGCAGCGACTGCTGCTGCTCGCTGCCCGTAGAGAGCGAGCAGCGAGCAGCAGCCCGTTGCTGCCAGCAAGCAGCAGCCCGCTGCTGCCAGCAAGCAGTTGCCCGCGGCCAGCGAGCAGCAGCTCACTGCCAGCGAGCAGCAGCACGCTGCTCGCAGCTGACAGCGGGCAGCTGCCCGTTGTGACAGACGAGGAAGAAGGAAAAAAAAAAGAGAAAAAAAAATCCCCCACCCCACCTGCTTCGCTGCCGCTGCTACAACAACTGCCTTTGCTGCTGCAGCAGCCCTAGCAGCCACAGCAGCCTGCAACAGAAGCAACTGCTGTTGTAACTGCAGCCGCATCAGCAATAGCAGCAGCAGTAGTAGTAGCAGCAGCAGCCGTAGCAGCAGCAGCGGCAACAGCAACAAAAGCAGCAGCAGCAGCAGCAGCTGTAGCACCAGGTGCAGCAACAGCTATAGCAGTAGCAAACAGCAGTAGCAGTAGCAGTAGCAGCAGTAGCAGCAGTAGTAGTAGCAGCAGCAACAGCAGCTACAACAGCGGCCCCAACAACCGCCACTGCTGACGTCAACATCCCGCTCCTGACGTCACTGCTGACGTCACTGCTGATGTCATCAACTCAAAAAAAAGAACCAAAGAAAGGGGCAAGGGAAGGGGGAAGTCATCCTAAGGGTGGGTAGGACGTCTACTGCCCGTAGCAAGACGCCATTGCTAACATCAGCAACCCACCCGGAAAAGAAGAAAAACAAAACAAAATAAAGGGCATCACACCATGGCTGGTAGCCCCACTGGGGAGGGGTCCTCCTCAGTTGGGGGGATCCCCACCCCCCCTTTCTTGTAGCGGCTGCAGTAGCAGGAGCAGTAGCAACAGCAGCAGCGGCAGCAGAAAGAGCAGCAACAGCAGCAACAGCAGCAGTAAGAGCAGCAGGAAGAGCAGGAGATGCAGGAGCAGCAGCAGCAGGAGCAGCAGCAACAGCGGAAGCAGCAGCAGCAGCAGCAGGAGGAGCAGCGACACCAGCAGCCCTCTGACGTTGTTGGCGATAACCTTGACCCCTTCGCTGCTCTTTAGCAATAGCTCGCCGTCCTGACGCAGCAGCTTGCGGCACTGCAATCGTTAGTCTCCCAGTCTTCCCCCAATGCGCCTCCGTCCTTCCCCCCTCCAGGGCGCGCCAGCCAAGCTGTGTCTGCTGCCACACAATACCTGGCGCAACAGCATACTCTGCGCCTGCAGCTGACAGTGACCTCCGTCCTTGGCCCCACTCGGGGTGCCGGCCGAAGGCAAAAGGACTTTGAGACGCCGCCGCCGCCGCTTCAGGCCGTCGAGCAGTTCCGGAGCTGGGAGCTCAGCTGCCGCATCTGGGCGCAAGGTGAGGGCCTGTGGGCATACTACACCCTTCCGTATGACTCCATCCTGGCCGACCAGTTGTATGATGTTGGTCGTGCTGTCCGGGCTCTCGTCCCTGTCGCCCCTCCGGCTTCCCGCCTCGCCCTCGAGCCTTCTTAGGCGACTTCACCGCTGGCGCCACCCCAGACCCAGCAGTCGCGTGGCACGTTCTCACTCATCCCCATCGCTTGTTTAGCGACGCTGAGACTAGCCGCCTGCTGCGGGAGTTCAACTCCTTACACATGGGGGAGACCGAGACGGTCACCTCCTACTGGCGGCGGGCGGAGAACATCCTTTGTCGCCTCGGGAAATCTGCCCCACCCCCTTTGGCCACGCTCCTCACCATCAAGCGCGATGCCACCGAAGCGTACTCGGACGTCTTCGTCCACTACCCTCACGACGTTCTCTCCACCATGGCGGTCCAGGGCACCCTCCTCCCCTGGGCATACGAGCTCTTCCTCCACATTGGGGAAGCTCGTCTGGAGTTCCGACTCCAGCGCACGGAGGCCGTCGCCTCCCCTGCTGTCGCCTCCCCTGCCGTCGCCTCCCCTGCCGTCGCCTCCGTGGCCGTCGCCTCCCCTGTCGCAGCTACCTCATCATCGTTGGGGAAGAAGAAGCGTCGGACCAAGAAAGGCAAAGGTCAGCAGCAGCAACAGTAGTTGTCGACCGGGTCCAGCGCTGGCGGCTCGGTCTGCCACAACTGAGGCCAGCCCGGGCACGGGTGGTACACGTGCCCTCTACTAACGGATGAGGCGCGCGTCACCGCCACCATGCATCACCAGTGCGAGCGCCGTCTCGCCTCTGCCGCCGTGACTGTCACCGGCTCTGACAACCCCGCCTCATCCAGCAGCTCCACCACTCCGGTTGCTTCACCGGTCGCACCGACACCACCGTCGCAGCCGTCGGCGCCGGCGCAGTCCTCCTTCTACCCGGGCTCCGGCGCCATCACCCCGCACTCCGTCTACACTCCCGAACCATCCTCCCGCGACCCAGCTGGAGCAGTTCATCGCGCTCCAACTCGGCCTCCCTCGCCCTCCTCCCCAGGGAAGCCACGACCTTTCTTGCCTCCCGTGGAATTCGCCATGAAATGTCCGCGCCTTAAACACCCGCCCAGAACGGTGTCTCCGAACGGTGGAACCGTACTATGGCCGATGCCGTCCGTACCATGCGGGTCGAGTCTGGTCTCTCCGATGGCTTCTATTTTGAAGCCATGGCCTACATGACCTGGGTCTGGAACCGGATTCCCCATGGTCCCCTTCCCCGCCAGTCCACACCGTACCAGCATTGGTGTGGTCAGCGAGCTGACCTCCACCCGGCTCGCGTCTGGGGCTGCGTGGCCATTGTGTGGTTGCCCGTCCCGCAACAGGGTGGCAAGCTCACCCCTCTCATACGTCTCTGCACCTTCCTCGATGTCTCTCGTCAGTCCAATGCCTAGCGCTTCTGGGATCCCTCCCAGCACTGCATTGTTGAGTCCCAGGACGCCCTCTTCTTTGAGGACCTGTTTCCTCGCGACCTCATTCGCTCCATCTCATCCATGTCTATCCCGTCGCGTGGGGGAGTGGTGAGTCCGTCCTTCGTCCTGCCGCTTCCGGGTGACACGTCCCTCAGTCCCTCCGAGCCCGCAGCCCCAGTCACGTCCACTGGTCCCTCCGGGCCGGCACCTCCGGTCGCGACCGCTGGTCCCTCCGGGCCAGCAGCCCTAGTCACGTCCGCTGGTCCCTCCGGGCTGGCACCCCCAGTCGCGTCCGCTGGTCTCTCCGGGCCGGCACCTCCAGTCGCATCCGCTGGTCCCTCCGGGCCGACACCCCCAGTCGCGTCCGCTGGTCCCTCCGGGCCGACACCTCCACTCGCGTCCGGTGGTCCCTCCGGGCCGACACCCCCAATCGTGTCCGCTGGTCCCTCCAGGCCGGCACCTCCAGTCGCGTCCGCTGGTCCCTCTGGGCCAGCAGCCCCAATCGCGTCCGCTGGTCCCTCTAGGCCAGCACCCCCAGTCGCGTCCGCTGGTCCCTCCGGGCCAACAGCCCCAGTCGCACCCGCTGGTCCTTCCGGGCCGGCAACCCCAGTCGCATCCGATGGTCCCTCCGGGCCAACAAACCCAGTCGCGTCTGCTGGTACCTCCGGGCCAGCAACCCCGTCCGCCTCCATCAGCCCGACGGACTCAGTGCCGTCACCTGCAATGCTAGACTACACGCGTTGCCTAGGCGGCAGCCTCCAACCCAGACCGTCGGTGAGCGCATAGACCGTCGCTCCGCGCTCCTCGGCGCCTCGACCCCCCGTGGCTCCACGTGTCTCCTCCGCTCCCACGGTCGTGAGTGGGGATTGTTGCACCAAGGCCCTCAGCCTGACCACGTCGGCCATCATTGTAGACCTCCACCCGGGCTCCGCACTGGGCTACGCCATGCTCCATCATGAGCATTGGTGCGCTGTCGTGGCTGCACTCGCGCGTATCCCACCTGGGGCTCGAGATGCACATGCTCTCCCAGTCCGCTCCACAGTACGCCCGGAGGACCCTGACACCCTACGTGAGGCGCGAGCCTCTCCTAAGGCCGCACACTGGGACGCTGCCTGCGCCGATGAGCTCGCCCCTATCCGACAGCACCACGTGTATGACCTCGTCAACCTTCCCCCAGGACGGAAGGCCATCGGTGCCAAGTGGGTCTTTCGGCGCAAGTGGAAGCCTGACGGGTCCTTGGACAAGTACAAGGCCCACCTCACAGCCAAGGGCTTTGCCCAGATTCCTGGGGTCGATTATGACCAGATCTTTGCTCCTGTTGGCTGGTTCTCCACTAGCCGGGCACTCTTCAGTCTGGTTCACTAGAGGGCGAGGAGCTCTACATGGTGCAGCCCCCAGGCTTCGACAATGGCACTGGGAGAGTCTAGCGACTGCGCAAGGCCCTATATGGCCTGAAGCAGTCGCCTCGGTACTGGAACCAAGAGATCAGCAGCACGATCCTTCGTGGCGGGCTCCTGCGAAGCACCGCTGACCCCGCACTGTTTGTCAGTTCGTGAGGCCAGACTTTCGCCGCTGTTCTGGTGTACGTCGACGATCTGCTCATTGCGTCGCCAGACACGGCTACCATCCAGCGTGTTAAGGATCTGCTGCACGCCGCCTACCAGATGAAGGACCTTGGGTCTGCCAGGGTCGTCCTGGGCATGGAACTCGAGCATTATCGCTCCCAGGGCGTCCTGCACATCCACCAGGCCGCCTATGTGCAGACGATGTCCACCCGCTTTGCGGAGGACCTGCCACTCGTACCGAGCGCATCCTCACCCATGTCACCCGATGGCCAGGCGAAGCTGAAGAGTCCTGATCCAGTCGTTGTGGGGGAGCCACTTGACGTGACCACGTACCTGCGAGTCATCGAGTCACTCATGTTCCTGGCGACGACGACGCGCCCAGACATCGCGTTCGCCGTCAACCTCCTGGCCCAGTTCTCTCAGGAGCCGCATCACCTCCACTACGAGGCCGCGATCCGAGTACTGCGCTATGTTGTCTGGACTCCTCGGGGAGGTCTCATGTTCCGCTGTCAGCCGTCTGTTGTCGTGGTGGGCTACACCGATAGTGACTGGGCCGGCAGTCCAGACGGTAAGAGTCGCACAGGTTGGATCTTTCTGATAGGCGGAATAGCTCTGTCCTAGCGTAGTGGCAAGCAGGGATGCATTGCACGCAGCACTGCTGAGGCTGAGTACGTTGCCCTTGGCTCAGGCGCATGTGAAAGTGTGTGGTTGCGTCGTCTGTTGTCCGAGTTGCGCCAGTCCGTCGCATCCATCACGTTGCACTGTGTCAATGAGAGTGCCATGGCCATAGCGGACAATGACGGCGTGCATCACACACGCACAAAGCACATCAATGTCGAGTATCACTATGTGCGTTCGTTGTTGCATGACGGCAGCGTCAGCAACGTGTGGATTGAGACAGCACGACAGTTGGCTGACTTCTTGACCAAGGGACTGAAGCGCGACTCATTCAAGAAGGCTGTGAGTTCAGTTGGCATGCGTCCGTGAGTGACTCTCTCTATCCTTGCTTGGGTCTCTGCTTGGCCTGGGGGAGTCTGGTCGCTGACTGTGTCTCTGCCCGCACATGTGTACTACGCCTGTGAGTCATGGGGGAGTGTTGGTTTTCGTGCATCTCTCATTGTACTCTGTTGTGTCATCCCGGCTTGTGTACATCGGCGTGCAGATGACTGACGGCGAGACTTGACGCCGCTGGAGTATCGCTCGGTGGAGCCGACGCACGCTGAGGCCCACTCACTCGTCGCTAAAGCCTCCTCCCTCTGGCGATGCGCTCAACTCCATCGGCAAGCCTCCTCGGTGGTCGGGCCGCCGGCAGTCACTGCCACTGCAGATGCAGTTTGCATGCACCTAGCGGTGTGTCTGGCTGTGGCATTGTGTCTGCAGCATCATGCGATGCCTAGGGTCCATGTCTTCTGTTGTATGGCCCTGTTTGGCATCGTTCACTGTCATAGGCACTGCCTGGGTTTGTGCAGCCATAACTTCTTATAGCTATTTTTCTAGTTGATTCTGACCGCAGGACTGCGTTCGCAGCGTCAGTATTATGGTATGGTCTAGTTATCAGGCAAAACGGACGACGCCCGGGTTTTGGGCTGTCGGGCGACTGGTAGGGCTCACCGAGAAAACCCTGCCTGCCAGAAAATAGGTCTAGCACTATTTTCTGATTGGGTGGTTAGCTGAGTAACAACTTTTACACTAGTGGGGGGGCCTAGAACTTGGAGGGGTTCCCCATTGTTGCTCATTCTTCATTGCTAATCAGTTACTTCCAGTTTCTAGCTGCTTTCTGGCACTAACACTGGCGCGCGCACTTCTGAGTAACAAACCCAGAGCTTCCAGACTTCCATTCTGTAGAGCAGCAGACTGAGGGGGTGGCAGACTTAAGCAACGAGCGTGGAAGCCCGCACGCTGTATCGACAACGCATGCTTCACCAACCTGTTGCCTAGGTTTCCAGCTAATCTCCCTTTTTACAGTGTGAGTGAGATTGTGGTTTCGGTGTGAAGACATGGGAGCAAGGGAGGAAGTAGAGGCGTCAGAGAGCTCAAACGCATTTTAACAAACCAGGGTTCTTCGTAAAAGTGCAGAAGCAGTTGTCGCGGGTGGGTGAGAGGTAAGAAGATTGCTCTTTGTGGCCGAGCAGCAGTGGGTTTGTTTGTGGCCTTAGAGTGGTTGCGGTGTCCAAAGTCGAAACCGAGACGCATGCGGTGTCCATAGTTGGAATCGAAATGATAGCAGTGCCCATAGTTTTCATTTTGCGGGACGAAACCAAAACTTATGTCTACTATACCCACTATTCGCTCGAAGTATTCATTCTTGATGGGCTTGCATGTCGTAAACAAACCTCGCATGTTGCCAGCCTGGCTTGGCAGCCTCCACTTTGTTTTGACGTTTACCGTTCGGCGGCAGGAAATTTGATCAAGCTGGAGCCATGCATGTGGACTGATATCGTCGCGCTGTAGACGACATTTTCACGTCACTCGGAATATGACATATTTATCGCCAATGAATGCTCGCCGAATGGACGCGGCCACCGGCAATGAGATATTGTCCACAGTGGAAGTTGCCGACGCCGTGCGCACCTTCACCCGATGTCGGCGGCATGTGCCGACGTCCACTCAGGCTCACGCGAACAGGTTCGTCAAGTGAACCGCTTTTGTACCAGTTCGCACGATGAACTGGTACTATAGTGTGTTTTTAAGGCGCTTCCTCGAGAGTACACTGTGCTAAGTTTACTCCTAGTGTCGAACTTTGACTAACATGTTCGCAGGACATGGAGAACGACGTCCGTCCAAAGGGCCCGGCACATCATGGATGGGGTACTCCCGTAGCGGACCCCCGGGCGACACATCGGGCATGGGTCGCATTGAAGGAGCGGTGGGACCGCAATGTAGCGCGTAACCGAGAGTTGGGACATGAAGAACCATCATGGGCCCGAGCTCCTGTGACTCCGGAGCACATGGCTTGGAACTTGGGAGGGCCCATGCCCAGTAGCAGGCTGTCCAACTGTCCCGAGCCATGGGAACCGTGGACATGGACCGAGCCACCGAGTCCGTAGTGGGCATTCGATGATGAAAGTATGGACATCAGAGTTTTATTGCATTGACAATCCAGGGTATGCGAGTATTATTTCAATGACAAGAATGGGCATATGAGTTTTATTGCTCTGACAATTCTGGGTATGCGAGTATTATTTCAATGACAAGTATGGGCTTCCGAGGTTTATTGCATTGACAATTCAGGGTATGCGAGTATTATGTCACTGACAAGTATGGGCTTCCGAGGTTTATTTCATTGACAATTGTGGGTATGTGAGTATTGTATCAGTGACAACTATGGGCTTCCGAGGTTCATTGCATTGTCATTTCTGGGTATGCGAGTATTATTTCCATAACATGTATGGGCATCCGAGGTTGTATTGCATTGACATGACTGGGTATCAAACTATGGGCATAGAGCTATTGTTTGAATAAGAAATATGGGTATCTGTTGTTTATTTTCGTCACATTTCCGGACACAAAAGTAGAAGGTAATTGACAACTATGGGCAGTTCATTATTGTTTCATTGACAGCTATGGGCACTACAGTATTATTCATGTGACTAGTCTGGGCATGGGAGTAATGTTCCTGACCCAAGTACGGCCATTGTTCAATGATTTCAAGAAGTACTACCCAATCCACTCTGGATCCAGGACACTTCACAGCCAGAGCAAGTGGCACAAGTCGCATCCACATCCCTGCCGTCCTTGACATCCCATTGCATCAAAGAGTCGATATTTTCGTCTCCTCCCTCGTAGAAGGCATCTTTTCAACGACTCTCCTCTGCTCTGCTTCACTCGTGTAGGCACCCAATTGACATGCGTCGTTGTGTGTCGCTATACAATGGCACATGCCTACATATCTTGTTCTTGTTGGTGGCCACAAATAGGAATACAATTTCTGACACACCAATATCGCACCAACTCCCATGAGGAAGATGACGGTCAAGTCCTGTTGGTTACATGAACTCATGTTTCTGGTTCCTTGAAACAATTATCGCAAAGAGAATGAAATGAATGTGTGTACGGTCTATATGTACATTTGGTACCTGCTTCAGGTACCAACATTGCAAAATAATTTCAGGACACCATTGTGCACCACAATTTGCACCTTACTGCAATTTTGGACTACAACTGATGCATAGTCGAACAAATCAAACGTCCAATTTTCGGTTAGTGGTTGTGAATTATTTGAGCAAAAGAGGAATGTGGGCTAATTTCAATATGAGGAGGGAAGAGTACACAAGCTCAGGCATTGGGCATTAGAACTCTTTATCAAGCGGAGTTGATCAAAACTACTAATCCAAGTACACCTTTGCAGAAAGCTAATCTACTGCAGGAGTGCAATCACGGGCCACATGTGATCTGGCATGCACCTCCTCTTCAAGAACTGCATGTTGATGATCTCTGCAAAGCACACACATGGAATGAAAACAGTGTTAGGCATCATGAATGAAGTTCAAGGCAGAGTTGAAATAAAGTAATGGCAATCAAAACAAGCTCATCCAGACTCACCAAAGGCCAAAGGAGCGGTTGATGCTGTCCACTTCACCATGGAAGGCCATCCATGCCTCCTCATGATCCTCGGCGTCATGGTGGTCGACCCCTTCCTCGTCACTGGACACAGAGACAGGGTCGATGACCTCCTGTCCCCCCTCTCCTCCCTCCTCTTACTCTTCCCCCTCCTCGTCCTCCCCCTCCTCATGCTCCTCCTCCTCCTCCTCCTCCTCCTCCTCCTCTTGCTCCTCCGACTCCTCCTCCTCTTTGGCAGGGGGTGCATCATCCGCCTCATCCCCAGAGTATCCCATGGCGTCCACGTTAGTCCGGCAGGAGGCCCGCATGCGACGCTCAACATCTAGCTCGGAGACGCGTACGACCGCCATCTGCTTCGGGCTTGGGGCCTCCATGTTAGGGCATGCCCGCCGGACATGGCCTTGCTTTCCACATCGGGCACAAATGCACCGTTTCTTCATCTTTGCGTACCTGTCCAAGCGCACGGTGGCGATTTGGGTCTGGCTGCTTCCACTTAGGCTCTACCTGCTTCACATGCCGTACCTTTGGCAAAGGGAACGGGGCGGTGTAGGTCCGATTGTAGCTCAGGTTCAGGTAGCCGAAAATCAATGTACGCTATGGGGTTCAGCGCGTTCTCCAGTAGTAGGCTACACGCGTGCGGGCACGGTACCCCATACTCCCGCCAACGCCCGCACGAACAGTCCTTGGTGGTGAGGTTGACGTCGCGTGGAGTCCCATTATGAAGCGTGGCTGTGCAACTGTACCATGGTCCTGTCTCGTCGCCATCCAGGTCAAGTGAATACTCTCCGTTGCGTTCGTAGTTGTTCTTGACCTTGAGGTAGAGCGCAGGCGCGACGCTGCCCTCGGCGTCGTGTGCCATCCTGCGCCGAATGTGCCACAATCGATGCACAAACACGTTTAGGTTCATGAAACAAAAATAGGGATACATCTTCCTGAGCTCCACCAGCTTGCCATTGAGAGACTCCATGGCGTTGTTGGTGGTATGCCCACCACGAGAAACCGGGCAGAACAGCCTGCTCTAGTGCTCCTTCGGGACGCCGGGCTCTCCATTCCCGCCCAACAGGTAATCCACTGCCCTTGGCACTTTGCGCTGCATCTCTGCCAGTCACGTGCGCCAGGTTCCAGAATAGTGCGCCCGACCTGCCCTAGCACTTGGACTGCACGTTGCGCATAAGGTGCCACGTGCAGTACGTGTGGGTTGCCTCGGACAGCTTGGCCTTGATAGCATTAGCCAGTCCCCTCTCGCGGTCAGATATGACCATTGTTCCATGTTGTGCGGCCGTGGGGTACGCTGCTGCCACCAACTCACAGAATCCGCTCCCGTTGCGCTCATCTTCCCCGGACACCAAGGCATAGGCAGCGGGCATGGCGTTGTCATTTGCGTCAAAGAATTGCATGATGAGGAGTACCTGCTTGCGGCCGTTTTTTAGATGTGTGCTATCCATGACGAGGACCCGCCTGGTGTACTCAAAACCTCTCCTACATGCACTGGGTGCGATGAACACTCTGTCAAAGGCGCTCGTGACACGGTGTTTCTCGGCTTTGGCGATGGCCAACGGGTCAACCCTCGGCACCTGCATGAGATAGAATATTCCACATATTCATTCCCTAAACTATCCCATAGCCGAGGCGTTGAAAACCGAATAGACTAAACGAATGCGGGATAACATATTGCGTCCACGTAACCTGAGAACATGCTCCACGAGTCTGACTTCTTGCCGTACATCTTCTCCAAACACACTTTCTTCGCATAGTAAAGGATGGTGTAGGGGACCTTCGTGTTGGCAACTTCTGTCACGACCGCGTACAGCGCCTTGGACTTCACAGATGGGTCCTTCGCGATGGTGCTCTCTATCTCCCGTGCAACCCACCTCATGGAGCGCATGGGTTTACCTCAGCCGAGGCCGAGGTCACAAAGGTGGCCATCGAGGAACGACGTGATGTTGACTGCTCCGGACTTCTTGCTATACCCGGCACGAACGATCCACGGGCACTTCTTCGTCGCATACTGCTTGCACCGTGCTACAAAGTGAGTGCGGTCACTTTTCAACCACCTCAGCGCCATGCGGTTGTGAACCACATACTCTTCCACTGCGGCTTTGCATGCGGCCATGTTCTCGAATGTTGAGCCACCGGGGAAGTCCACCGAACCTTCTGCTTCTTCGGGGTAGCACGTGGGGTGGATTCCGAGATGCGGATGGCGGCAGCCTTCACATTGACATCGGCTGGGATACCCACGGTCGTCTTACATGCAACGTCAACGAGGCCGCCATGGGCACGAGGAACATCATCGACGCTTCAATGCACCACAATGCACTGCAAGGCGAGAACCCCCTCCCGAGCCGCTACTGTCGATGTGGATGAAATAATATTTTCCGGCGATAGGTACGACTGCAGTTGAGGGAAGCACATGGTAGCCATGCATGATGGGAGGTACATTGCATCTCGGGAAACCGCCAGGATGTGACACCTGACAGGCTGTCAAAATCAGATACCAATGCGCTGGAACACACAGACTCGTTTCAGGAGGATGAATGTGCAATTTGTTCAACTTCAACGATCCTTCAAACAACGGACTGAGATGACGCAATCGGCTCTACGATATGCAATGCGCTTCTACGAGCCGAAGCATTGCATTATCGTATCTAAGACCCCCGTCATGAAGGCGTCGGAGACCTAACGAACCACGTCAAATTATTTCCATATTACGCGTACGGCCGCCGACGACGGTCGTTTCCGCGTGGTTGCTGAAATCTATGACAAATATGTTTGAACCTTCAAACATATGTCAAGCGTGCCCATGACTGACACTAACCGGGGGCACAGATGTCATGTCGTTTTGAACTATGGGCACTGCTGCAATTTCGAATCCAACTATGGACACCGCATGCATCTCGGTTTTGACTTTGGACACCGCCGTCGGTTCGATTTCGACTATGGGCACCGGGGATCTATCGACCAAAACGATGGACATATAACAACTCCATCCTATTGCGTCGAAGTGCTAACATCAAATGTCTTGAGTTGTTTGTGACTGATTTGAAAGTCTGTGTACATGCGATTTACATGGCGCTTCGAGACTTCCCATGCGATAAAAGGGAATCTGCTGGGTACGCTAATGTGGGGCCTTGTAGGTGCCCGTGCAGAAATAACACCCTAAAATCCAAATGTTTTTCGGGGGTTAGGGTTTGAACGAGGTTTGCATGCAAAATCGGGGGTTTGTGTTCTGGTAAATATATTTTGAAGATGGCTTTTTCACTCCATCGCGATCGAGCGACCGAAGCGCGTGAGGAGTCCAAGCTTGTATCGCTCCCAGAAAAAGGGGATTTTGGCTTTTATGTTTGGCGCTGAACATAGAGACCCCCGGATCATTTTTGTGTGTTTGCAAGTAGAAGAAAACGAAGTTATCGCTCGATCACGGTTTTGCGATGGAGCGGTGAGTCCATGACGAGCGACAACGTTCGCTCCTTTAACACAGTGTTTTGTCATCGCTCTCCAACTTGGGGCCATGTTTGAAAAAACGTTTTACACTATGGAGGTGTATGTAGAAGTAGCTCATGCTATGTGCGGTCTTTTATAAACCATGCCAAACCAGGGACAAAGTTCCTATTCGTGCTCGAGATTTTTTGGATGGCACTTAGAGGTTCACACTTGGTCTAACATGGACACGTATTACTCCATCTTAAGTGCTCCGTTATTTGTAGCAACACTGTGCAAGGATCGTGTATACATGACATGAAAAAGTTTCCTTAGTGCCCAAATCCTCAATGTGCTTGAGCACAAACTGCATCCCGCCACATTTTGCTTGCTGCATAATCAGGTGCATCATCTCCATCATGCCTCTCTCGTGCTTACTTTGTGTGATGGTGCATCCATCCCTTTGATGATATGTAGCCAGATATGTATGTGTTGTTGATGAAGGAACGAGAGAATGCGGGTGAGAGTGCACGTGAGGGTGGGAGATGCCACAGGACAAGACATCCACAAGAAGCTTGTGATACTAAAAAAAGGACCGACAGAAGCGGTACCCATCACGTCAAAATTTTAAGCTGACGTGCCCGCACCTACTCATTTTGGAACGGCATGCCCAGGCCACTTTCATTTCGTCATCGCGTATCCAGCGTACGGCATTGCAAAGGCGGCATACCCGAATCCGGTGTTTTAGGAACAATATAGCCTATCCATACAAAAACTACAATATTATTAGCTCTCAGCCAAACAGGACCCTACTACGGAACTCCGATGACAAGTATGCATCACTATGTCATACTCGTTCAAAAATACGGTTACCCCCTTAAGAATGACAGCGAAACCGCACACCAAAAACATTTAAACGATAAGAATACATTGTTAAGTATGTTAGAACTCAATGATGCTTGTCCAAGTCACCAACATGTGCCTTTCTTCATGAAGATGAAGTCACAATTCACGAATACACCGTATCCTACTGATCTTTAATTTCGAATGTAAGTATAATTTTTATGATTGAAATTGAACTAAGTTTTTATTCAAAAAATTCATTAGGTATAGCCAAATTAATCCTTCCTGGAGTGTATAAAAAACCGTTTATCTCCCGGGTTCAAACACTTTGCCTCTGTGATTGCGTTTGGAATTTTCAGTGACTAGTCTGGTTTCGACGCCCTTGGCTGCCCTGTACTTGCACAGATCCAGAAATTCAGCATCATGCGGTGTGTAGTCCATGTACTGATTGACTTGGCAACTTGCAAAAAAGGGCGGGCAAGGACAACCAGCTGTTCCTTCAACGCTGGAGCACCAATCAGTGTAGAAGACGCGCGCAAGCGCGAGTGCTGGGCTAGGTTTTTCGACGAATTTAAAATGATATGTTTTCGTTCAAAGAAAGCTTAGCAACCACCAAAATAACTCCCAAGTCAAAATCAATGATTGAAATTATGGATTCCTTAATGTAAAAACAATTGAAAAAAAGAATTTGAAGATCACTACGGTACAGGATTTGAATAATAGAAACCAAACATAAACATTACACAAGGCATACCCATTGTTTAAAAAAGGAACCGCATGCCCATATGCCATTGCTTATTTTTTATGGCCCGGTACATCATGAACTTACATGATATTTGTGGGTATCCTATTCTTTTGCTTGGTGCGCCGGATATGCCGTACCAAATTTTTGAACCATGGATATGAGAGCATAATAGTGCGCGCAGTGCGAGCATCCGAGCTAATTCACCCTAAAAAATGTCATGTAAATACGCGCACGTGCACGCGCGCGTGCGCGAGCGCGCGCGCGCGAGAGAGAGAGAGAGAGAGAGAGAGAGAGAGAGAGAGAGAGAGAGAGAGAGAGAGAGAGAGAGAGAGAGAGAGAGAGAGCATCAACGAAGAGATATGCGAGTTGGTGAGCGAGAACCTCACGTGCGCATCATATGGGAGGAGGCCACGCTGCCACACGGGGGTCCAACCTGACCACTCGGCAAAAACTAAGGACGGCTACTCACCAATACACGGAATAATCTGGTATGTTGTCCCCCTGAGGATGAGCACCCAGAAACGATGCTCCCCGAGAACCCACATGCATGTTCAGAGATAGATCAAGGCATCATGTAGTGTCCGAGGTCATGCCTCCTCCACGAGAAAAATCGCAAAAATCATAGAAAACAGAAGCAACGCATGGCCATAGGCCAGATCTTGGGATCAAAAGAATGCATGATGGAGCCACGAGGTCCATAGATTTTTTTGGTTGCATGACTCCAGATAGAATCATAGTTTATAATCTCATTTACATGTGTGTGTGTGTGTGTGTGTGTGTGTGTGTGTGTGTGTGTGTGTGTGTGTGGTCAAAGACAGGTAGTCACACCATGAAAGGTGTGAAGGGCCATGGACTAACCACAAACATCAACAATCCTCCATGAGCCATAGTACAGAAATGCATTCCATGGCATGAGAATAAGGAAGAGAGAGACAGTAGAAATGGTCGCAATGCAATGAGAAATGGAGGAAAGACGACTAGTCAAAGTGATGCTCCACATTGATGTGCTGGGTGCATGAATGGTGCATGCCGGCAATTTCAGCAATGACATGTGTGTTTCAGTTGTCACACTGTAGGGTCATGCAGAGAATGAGCACACAAAGTTGCTACAGAAGGTGGCACAGCCAGACAACCTTGCATGTACCTGAGCCAAGTGCAACATACTCGGCCTTAACCAAACTAAGCGCCACTCGTCCCTATTTGCCGCTCTTCTATGAGACGAAAGTGCCACCGATCAAAAAGATAAACCATGTTCGACTTTGTATGTTTACGTCACATGTCGAGTCACTATCAATAAAGACAATGAATGAGGGTTATGATATGAAGTACATCCGTGTACAAGAATGCATATCGTACAACACAAAGTGATTTCCCATAGTGACATTCCCTCAGGCATTGAGAGAACAAAGACAGAAATCGGACGACAAACACAATGTTTGCACAAGTGGTCGTGGCCAGGTACATCATTGAGCCAATGACCTATAGGAAGACGGTGAAATCCACCTCCTCCCCCGGCTTAGAGATATCTGGTGACTTCAATTGTGATTAGCCTGCTGAGGTCATGGGTGTCAAGGCTGTGGAAAATACAGAAAGCTGGGACTCAAAGTGATCACCCAGCTTATGTATGCAGGTGGCCTGGTGGACATGTAATGTTCTGGAGTAATGGTCTCGCTTGAGCTCCATGTCCAAAAGACATTGGCCGGGCCAGGATCCTTCATCTTGTATGCAAACCAAGGTAGGCCCTTGAAAGACTAGATAACTACGGGTCTGGCTTGGAGATTTAATGAGAAGATCATCGACATAGACAAGAATGTTCACGATAGTGGCCAAAGTGCATAAAAAAACATCATTGGATTAATCATGCTCCAAAAAAAGCCCCCCTTTCCAAGAGTGAAGATGATTTCCTAGTTCCTGCAGTATGGTGTCTGCTTCAGGCCATACATGGCCTTACTTTGTCACACTTTGTCATTGCCATTTGTGAAACAGGATATCTGAATCATGTTGATTTCCTCGTCAAGCCTACCATGAAGGAAGGTGTTAATGATATCCATCTCTTCTACCTCCCAGTCATGCAAGACCACCAGACTGAAAAGGGTACACACTGTCGTGTAGTGCCCCATGGACACGAAGGTCTCAAGAATGTCCACCCCAAGAACATTTGAGAATTATTTGGCACTGAGTTGTATCTTGTACAACTTGACAGAGTTGGGCTTTAGCTTCTGACAATAGACCCACTTGGCAAAAAGTGCCTTTCCACGGGGTGGAAGGTCCATCAGTTCGAATTAGAAATAATTTTTAGGGCATGCAGGCCCATGCAAAACGAACATGAGCTCCGTGTGTGAGTGCGACGCAAGACGACAAGAATTTGGCTAAGTCTGGAATGCTGAATATAAAGAACAAGGAGAGTTTACAAATGAGCCCCTAGCGGGCTTATATAGGGGTGCCGGCAGCAAACCGTACCGGGCCCCGTCACCCCTGTTGAACCCAAATGAGTCAACAGGGAGAACACACTGCATAAACCACGAGAGCAACAAAGGTGGTCTCCTCGAGGCACCGGAACAGCTCTCCGAGTGCCCGGGTCTCGACCACCGAGAAAATATGAGCAGTGCCAAAAAATCTCGGAATCAACGTCCAGACATCACAGACCGCTTTCCGAACATCGGAAGCCCCACAACAGCCATCGGGTCTCCTCGTCGCACCGGTACAGTCAACCGGGTGCGCAGGTCTCAACCCACCGAGAAAACTCTCCTACCTCCTGACAAGCCCACATGGCTGCCGGAACGCATTGACCGCGTCTCGCCGGCGCTGTCGTAGGTGCTGGAGAAGTCTCGGTGCAGTCCGGAGGCCCGTCGTGTCGTCACGCCCTCCTCTGCCATATACCCCGAATGTGGGTATATCGGTAAACTAGCAGTGTCGGTCGTGACTGGTAGAAGCCACACAAACCAACACTCCCCCTGGCTGACATAGCCATCCACGGCAGAACGAAGGCATGGAACAATAATGTATGGCAAGCCATAACATGTATGAGTCAACTCACACAGACACACACACACACACACTCATCTGGTATCCATCTAGGGTCTCCCTGGACACTGGCACAGCCCACCAGGTGTCTGGGTCTCGACCATGAGAGGAGTGATGCACACGCACACAAACCAGTGTAATGCACATACACATGTCATACACATGTAAGAGGACAAGATGGTCTTCTCGTGACACTGGCGGTACCAGGGCCCGGGTCTGGACCGCTACGAGCAATCCAACACAATAGTATCATCATCCGAACACAAGATCAAGGGAGGATCTCCTTGTAACACGGGAGCAACGCACCACGTGTCCGGGTCTCGACCAACAGCTCGCATGCAGATGCCACACACAGTATAGCCACACACTAAGACACACGATCACATGGTCTCCTCGTGACACTGGTACAATGCACCAAGTGTCCGGGTCTCGACCAACAGTGTGCTACCATCTATATGCAGCTGTGCAGGTACGTAGCATGAGCCACATGCGGGATGCTGTAGATGCTCACAACAGAGCATGGACCTCGTCATGCATCTCCCATGGCGTCGCGTCAGGTCGAGGTCCACACAACACTCCCCCTGGGCAGATGAACCTGGTAGCGATGTCCTCGATGGAGATGCTGATGTCGTAGCTGAACAGATCCTGGGCGATGAGTCATGTGGTGTATCCATCATGTAGAGATAGCTCCCCCTGTCACCTGCGAGTCGACTCCCTCCCTCAAAGACGAAGTGGTGTCTCCGGCTACAACTCCTCACGTGAATCTGCATCACCTGGGGTATACCAGTCCTCGCGTGACTGCCAAGGGTCCCAACTCACAGTCTCTCCTGCCTCCGCACTACCGCGATGCATCTGTGTACGCCGGAGGAACGGGAATGGGCGAGCAGCACGCGTGCGTGGATGAAGTGGCGGAGCTGGCCTCCGATACGGGATAGAACACCCTGAGACACAAGGGTGTACTGCCAGAAGAGGAGAGCTGGAGCGACGAACCGGATCACCACTCGTGGATGAAGATGACGATGGGGCAGGTGAGTCGGGTGGATGAAGGTGTGTGACGGCAGTAGAAGAAGAAGGAGGAGCGATGATGGGGTCGACAGGAGCCAGGATGGTGGAAGTCGAAGGCACACTCACCTCTCCTATGACGGTGTCTCCAACGGACGTCATACTCGGAGCTCGTACAAGATCCTCCCCGGGTATAGGTGTGCCAGATGCTGCTGGCGGAAGGCTCCTGCCGGTAGCTGTGATGCTGCCCTCCTCTGAGAATCGCTCACGCGCTGCCATCATCTCCCGCTGTAGCACGACGACACGGTCCTGCAGATCAGCATAATCTGTCTTGGACATGTCGAGGTGGCCCATGTCAACCTGGTGTAGAATAAACTCTGCCTCACTGGATGCTGCACATGCAGACTGCACAACTCGTGAGTACAGCACCACCTGCATCTCTGCTGCTGAAGACGATGGAACTGGTGCTGCTGCATCCTCGTGGGGGTCAACCAAGCTCGCAATGTGCTGAGACACTGGAACATCGGATGCAGCTGCAGGTGTCGCATCCACATCACAGCTCGTGTCTGTCATGCGGGGAATGAGCGGTCGCACGTCGAGAGAGAAGGAGAAGGAGGAGTTGTCAGAGTTCGTAGAGCACGTGGAAACGTCGTCCGTGCAGGTAATGCCACTCTCGGCGTCGATGTGATCGGTAGGGTCACCAACAAGTGAAACCGAGGGGGCAGAACTCAGCTCCCGCTGGCGAGGTGACTCCATCTGCACGTAGGGATCTGCACCACTGTCCTCAACTGCCGCCGTAGTGGACACAGGTGTGCAGGGCTCCGACTCGACAACGTCCGTCAAGGCGACCAACAAGCACAGCTGGCGCTCACGCGCTGTCTCGCCGGGAAGGCTGGTCGCTGCCACCTGCTCAATAATGGAATGTAGACCACCATCTGACTCCGTCCTGTGTGTCGGTGCTCCGTCCTGTGCACGGGACGTAGACTCAGGGAACATGGGTGACTCCTGATGCTGAAGCTGGTGCTCAGGTAGCGCAGATGACACGGTAAAACCTGCTGAGTCTGCTGCAGCATGTGTCCCAATGACACCTCTCAGAACTGCTGCTCTCAAGAATGCCTCAACCTCCAGAAGACCAACCGGCCGACTCTGCTCATGCACTGCGACTGCTGTCGTACTAGTGTGAATCTCGTGCGCCAACCCCCTCGGAGATCCGTGTGGGGTATCCCGGTCCGCGCGGGACTCCTGTGCCACCGCCAGGCCGCTACCGGTCGGAGTCGCAAGTGGCACCGCCAAGGCACGCGGGACCTGCAGTCCTCCTGATGCAACCCGCTGCTGCAAAATGTCCGAGTGCTACCCCAGCGTAGGTGTCGACCTCAGTGACATGCACGTCCCAAGCACCCCAACATCCGCCGGACTAGTGTGAGTCTGCTGCACACTCTCCCCCAAAAGCATGGTAGATGCATCTCGATCCGTACAAAACTCCTGTGCCACCCATGGGCCTCTACTGGTCGGAGCCGCGAGTGGCACCGTCCAAGGACGCCGTGCCTGCGCTCCTCCTGATGTCGCCTACAGTTGTGGAAGATCTAGATCCAACCTGGACAACGAAAGGCAACTCTCCACCATGAACGCCATGTCGGGGTCAGACTCCATGCCATGTCCTGTCATCGTATCATCTGAGTCTGCCTGAGCTGACGCTCGGGCAGCACCGCCCGGCGCGAGTGCGGATCCTGTCGCTACTGTCACATCACGCAATGCGCGGTGACCACACTCCCCCTCGACAGGTACAGCAACGGTGGCCGAGGAGGTGGAGGATGTATCAACACCGGCGCGAGCACGCCGTGCGGAGCGCTGACGCCGACGTCGCTGAGTCACTCGACTGGAACGACTGCATGAAGGCATGTCAT
This sequence comes from Penium margaritaceum, assembly GCA_023375785.1. Taxonomy (NCBI): domain Eukaryota; kingdom Viridiplantae; phylum Streptophyta; class Zygnematophyceae; order Desmidiales; family Peniaceae; genus Penium; species Penium margaritaceum. The sequence continues at coordinate 35,019 of SZWC01001476.1, forward strand.
CGCGAGATGGCGTCGTGGTCGCAGAGTGAAGGATCGACAGGATGGTGGCAGCCTGGGACTCGCTGGCAGATGGAGCTGAAGGTACACCATCGGATGAGGAAAGAGGAGAAGATGGAGGAGACGTGATCGAAGAAGCCGTCAACAAATGAGTAGCAGAAGCACGCTCAGTGACGACGAGGTCACAAAGCCGCTGCACCGTCTGCCGGAGGTCGTGGATCTCAGCGAACATGCTCGCCAGAGGTCTAGCTAAAGGATCTACCAACGCCGGCAGATCCATATGCTGTGGAGAACGTAGGCTCGGACAAGGCTGTAGCCAAGGTGGATGCCAGCCGGGAGGGTGCATCCAATAGCGACGCCAACCATGACGTCCATCACCACAGTAGTAGCAGGCGAACGCGCAGGGCGCCTGCTCAGATGTCCGTGAACTCATCTCGTGCGCTGGACGATGGATAGGTACCGAGGGCACCTACTCCCGGTGGTAAACACCAAGCCACGGGAGAGAATGAGGCCAATAGGAACTGTCACTCCAGGAGGTCACGGCGTCCGGGTCAGCAAACGTGACCAGACGGGAAGAGCTGCACTACCACAGCCCGCCCGGAGACTACAGTCTGACTAACTGCGGCCACTAATGCTGCTGCCACGAATGGAGCGAAGACTGCTCCAAGACGAGAAGGGGTGGCGGCTACAGGTGCGGTTGCTGCTCCAAGCGGTAGACGACCCAGCCCTCGGAGATGGTAAGACTCGAATCCGCCGCCGATCCTACGGGGTGAAGTGCGCGCACCAATCCACGGGCCCCAGGAAGACGCCGGTCCACGACGCGTCTCGAAGCGGAGATCGCTGTTGACGACAGTCCGCTGTCGGCTTTGAAGGCGAAAGTGCAAGCTCTCGCGCAGCCGCCGCACTAAGTAGTCGTCGACATGCCACGGCCTGATGCTGCTATTGCAACTATGAAAGCTGCTGCTACTGCGGCGGTGGTAGTTGGAAGATTATCCCTTTTTTTCCTGTTTTTTTTCCTTGCACACGGCCACCCCCTTCTTTTTTATTTTCTTTTTGCCCTCACCCTCCACCCCCTTTTTTTTTCTTTACCCTCAGCCAGCCCCCCTTTTCTTTGTTGCCCTCAACCGCCACCTTTTTACTCTCTATCTCGCTCTCTCCCAACCCCCACCCTTTTTTTCCAGGCTTCTCGTCGTTTTTTTCCTTCCCTTTTTTTTCCTTTTTTTTCACCCCGGGTTTGCCCGTCACCCGGTTCTGGATTGCCCCCCAGAATAGGATGGAGGGGGGATTAAAAAAAACAGGGGGCGATTTCATGTCGCCCCCGCCCCTCGCTCCTTGCTCGCTCACCACAAAAAAGGGGAGCGAGCAAGCGAGCGAGTGAGCGAGTGAGTGGGGAGAGGAGAGGGGGGGGTCTGCCCCTCCCTCCGTCCGTCGGCCGATGGGGCCGACGGAGCGGACGGCCCCCTCCAAGGGGCCCCTCGGAGGGGCTCGACGGGGCCCTCCGAGGGCCCCCTCGAGGAGGGGGGGAGGAGAGAGAGGGGCCGACGGGCCCCCTCCTCGGAGAGGCCCCCGGATGGGGTCGAGGGGGTCCCTCCGAGGGGGCGGGAGCCCTCACAGGAGGGCTGCGAGGCCCTCCTGTAGCAGCAGCTGCAGCGGCGGCTGCAGCTACTGCGGTTGCTGCTGCTGCTGCTTCCGCCGCTGCTGCTGCTGCTACTCTGCGCAGCAGCAGCTGCTGCTGCTGCTCGATGCTGCCGCCGCTGCTGCTGCTGCTGCTTCCGCCGCTGCTGCTGCTGCTGCCGCTTGCTGCTACCGCCGCTGCTACTTGCTGCTGCACGCTGCTGCTGCTGCCGCCGCCGTTGCAGTGGCAGCTGCTGCTGCTGCTATGTGCTGCTGCTAGTGATGCCGCTGCTGCTATCTGCTGCTGCTAGTGACGCTGCTGCTGCACCAGGTGATGCGTTGCTACAGCTGCTCTTGCTGCTGTTACTGTGCCGCAACTGCTGCTGCTTCTGCCGCCGTTGCCGCCGCTGCTGCAGTCGCTGCTATTGCTGCTGCTTTTGCTATTGCCGCCGAAGTCGCTAGTGCTGCTGTGTGCAGCTCACCGCCCCTGTGGCGGTCACGTGCAGTCGCTTCGCGCTCCCTCACGCTGCTGCCGGCGTGGCGCCACGTGGCGCGTTCTTTTCGCGTTCCTCCCACTGCCGCTGCTTCTGCTGCTCACACGCCCCCCTGTGCTCTGATACCAAATTGGAAAAAATTTTTAGGGCATGCATGCCCATGCAAAACGAAAATGAGCTCTGTGTGTGAGTGCGACGCAAGACGGCAAGAATTTGGCTAAGTCTGGAACGCTGAATATAAAGAACAAGGAGAGTATACAAATGAGCCCCTAGCGTGCTTATATAGGGGCGCCGGCAACTAACCGCACCGGGCCCCGTCACCCCTGTTGAACCCAAATGAGTCAACAGGGAGAACACACTGCATACACCACGAGAGCAACAAAGATGGTCTCCTCGAGGCACCGGAACAGCTCTCCGAGTGCCCGGGTCTCGACCACCGAGAAAATATGAGCAGTGCCAAAAAATCTCGGAATCAACGTCCAGACATCACAGACCACTTTCCGAACATCAGAAGCCCCACAACAGCCATCGGGTCTCCTCGTCGCACCGGTACAGTCAACCGGGTGCGCGGGTATCAACCCACCGAGAAAACTCTCCTACCTCCTGACAAGCCCACATGGCTGCCGGAACGCATCGACCGCGTCTCGCCGGCGCTGTCGTAGGTGCTGGAGAAGTCTCGGTGCAGTCCGGAGGCCCGTCGTGCCGTCACGCCCTCCTCTGCCATATACCCCGAATGTGGGTATATCGGTAAACTAGCAGTGTCGGTCGTGACGGGTGGAAGCCACACAAACCAACAGTTCGTACACTCCATACTTGTTGAGAGCATCCATCACATCATGCATTGCCTTCTCTCAGAGAGAGGAGTCAGTTGCATCTCAGGCCTCATGGACACTCTTGGGCTCAGGAGGAAATGGAAAGAGCCCAATGGAAGCAAAGCTGCAGGAGATTTAGCCGAGGAAGGAAGCGTCTAGAGCTTGGTAGAAATCATGCTCATTGGGGGAGTATCCCAGAGTAGTAATGGTATGGACAACATAAACAGCGGGTCCAGAGGAGGTTGTCATAGTGAGGCCAAGGGCACGTAGCCCAGGCTCCCCATATCCCGTGACATGTGGAGGGGCAATGGTTGGGACCTGCTCGGTTTGAGAGGACGATGCACTTAGACCAATGTCCCTAGAAGTGGAGACATGAGAGGTAACATTGAACTGCCTAGTTTGAGAGGCGAGGGTACGTAAGAGTCCACCAGGCACATACAGAGAAACAAGGATTGACGTAGGAGGACAAACCGGGCACACATGAGGTAGAGGAGAGGATACAGGCAAACACAACCGATGGAAGGAATAGGACAGAGGAGGCATGATAGACGGCTGCTCAGAAGATGTAGATGACAAAGTGACTGAATTTGAAAGGAGAAACTGGGGAGATGAAAAAAACGTAGGAGATACGAGCGTGGACGGAAGAGAGGACATGATGGGGAGAGATGAGTGGGGAGATGCAGGAGGTGTTTTAGAAGGGACACCACCAAGAGAGGAGGGGGCATTTTGAGGTCTCCATTCCAGGGAGATGGCTGAGTGTGGTCCAATTCGAGGATGAAATTAGAATAGTACCTCCTCCAAGCCAAGACAACAAGAGGAGAGGACAGAGAAGCAAGATGGGACAATTTGTGCTAAAATTTCTTTGAAGAACAGATAATTACGGGACTCAAGAACACAGAAACTAGTGTGGTCTAGAGGCGCCAAGCCTTGGAGAAGGCTGACAAGCCAAGGAAAATTCATATAATTGAAGAAAGGGAATCTACCGGGCCCTGCTACCGCGGGGCTCGGTAGATGCTCAGGCATGTAAAAAAATAAACCCAACCCCCCCAGTGTATCTAGGGGGTTTGTCGGATATTGGGGAGCGAGGGTTCTAGATGCGGCGCACGAGTGATGGAAGAAAGGGAATGTACTGGGCCCCGCTACCGCGGGGCCCGACAGATTCCCGGGCAAGTAAAACAATTAAACCCAAACCCCTAGTGTAACTAGGGGGTTTGTGGGATATTGGGGGGGGGAATTGGAAAATAATTTTAGGGCATGCAGGCCCATGCAAAAACGAACATGAGCTCTGTGTGTGAGTGCGATACAAGACGGCAAGAATTTGGCTAAGTCTGGAACGCTGAATATAAAGAACAAGGAGGGATTACAAATGAGCCCCTAGCGGGCTTAAGTAGGGGCGCCGGCAGCTAGCCGTACCGGGCCCCGTCATCCCCGCTGAGCCGAAACGGGTCAGCGGGGAGAACACACTGCGTACACCANGATAACAATAACGGTGGTCTCCTCGAGGCACCGGAACAGCTCTCCGAGTACCCGGGTCTCGACCACCGAGAAAATAGGAACAGTGCCAGAAAATCTCAGAATCAGCGTCCAGTCATCACAGACGGCTTTCCGAACATCGGAAGCCCCACAATAGCCATCGGGTCTCCTCGTCGCACCGGTACAGTCAACCGGGTGCGCGGGTCTGAACCCACCGAGAAAACTCTCCTACCTCCTGACAAGCCCACATGGCTGCCGGAACGCATCGACCGCGTCTCGCCGGCGCTGTCGTAGGTGCTGGAGAAGTCTCGGTGCAGTCCGGAGGCCCGTCTTGTCGTCACGCCCTCCTCTGCCATATACCCCGATGTGGGTATATCGGTAAACTAGCAGTGTCGGTCGTGATGGGTGGAAGCCACACAAACCAACACTCCCCCTGGCTGACATAGCCGTCCACGGCAAAACAAAGGCATGGAACAACAATGTATGGCAAGCCATAACATGCATGTGTCAACTCACACAAACACACACACACACACTCATCTGCTATCCATCTAGGGTCTCCCTGGACACTGGCACAGCCCACCAAGTGTCTGGGTCTCGACCATGAGAGGAGTGATACACACGCTCACAGACCAGTGTAATGCACATACACATGTCATGCACATGTCAGAGGACAAGATGGTCTCCTCGTGACACTGGCGGTACCAGGGCCCGGGTCTCGACCGCTATGAGCAATCCAACACAATAGTATCATCGTCCAAAAACAGGATCAAGGGAGGATCTCCTCGTAACACGGGTGCAACGCACCACGTGTCCGGGTCTCGACCAACAGCTCGCATGCACATGCCACACACAGTATAGCCACACACTAAGACACACGATCACATGGTCTCCTCGTGACACTGGTACAATGCACCAAGTGTCCGGGTCTCGACCAACAGTGTGCTACCATCTGTATGCAGCTGTGCAGGCACGTAGCGTGAGGCACATGCGGAATGCTGTAGATGCTCAGAACAGAGCATGGACCTCGCCATGCATCTCCCATGGCGTCGCGTCAGGTCGAGGTCCACACAACACTCCCCCTGGGCAGAGGAACCTGGCAGCGATGTCCTCGATGGAGATGCTGATGTCGTAGCTGAACAGATCCTGGGTGATGAGTCATGTAGTGTATCCATCATGTAGAGACAGCTCCCCCTGTCACCT
>SZWC01001476.1:49485-80515 GCA_023375785.1 Penium margaritaceum
GGGGGGTGGGGGGGGGGGGGGGGGGGGGGGGGGGGGGGAGGAACCTGATAGCTGCGGCAATGATGAACTATATTCTAACGTATTTCACTTGTCTGAGAGAATTCTCTGCGGACAATCATTGCATTATTCTGAGCCGCAAGTGTCAGAATGTCTAGGTATCCACAGCAGCTTGTTTCACCATTGACAACCTCTTCTAATCTCTGCAATTCTTGACTGCGATCATCTTTTGATTGGTTGATGGATTCTTTTGTTCTATTTCTCCTCACCCGTTCTGTCAGCCACTCACTGCTGTCACCAACAGTTAAAAGGTTCTGCTGCTTTCACCTGTCTGGTGCAGGGTTTCTGGCCCCACCATCCACTTTGTGGATGAGGAGTTTGACCATGGCCCCATCCTTGCCCAGCGGACTGTTCCTGTCTATCACACCGACACCCCAAAGGATGTGCAGGAGCGTGTGCTCAAAGAGGTATGCTAAAGCAGAATGCCAATTGTCTTTTTGTGCAGACAGGCTGTGTTTTGCCTGAGCATGTCAAACTGGTAAGTTGTTAATAAGGTTTTGAAATAGTGCGCATTACTCTGCCCAGGATGAAGCCCTTGGATGAAGTTACCCTCTGGATGTTGGCATCCCAGTGGAGGCTGGCCTTCAGTGCTGGGACATGTCAAGCATAGTTTCAGGAAATGCCATGTGGACTTACAGATTTCCTCTCTTCCATGCAGGAGCACATCATCTACCCAGAAGCTGTTGCTGCTCTCTGCGCACGAAGGGTGCAGTGGAGAGATGATGGCATTCCCTATGTTGTGGAAGAAGCTTCTGTAACGCCACCAGGTACAGTGGCAGCTGCTGCTGCTGTTTAATGCAACACGTCGGGCTCCAGTCCGTGTGGTCCATTAGGCGTCAGCCTGTATTCTGGTCACCATAATAATCGATGGATGCTGGAAATGTGGAAGATATCACGAAGTGGCTGAAAGTATTTTCCTTCCTGTGTCATTGCTTCCCTCAAGCATATGATTATAGATTCGGCACCCAGCTAATGCTGGACCACGGTGCCGAGTCAGTAGTTTCGCATTTCATTAAGCCATTCAACAATTTTTACGCAATCCTCATGCTTCATTCACAAGCTGGTGTAGGCACATGTGCTTCTCCCGCCTTGCAACTCGGTTCATTTTGACTTCTTGCACCACCTGTTAGTGATTTTAATTGAAGGGGAGTGGTTTACTCTACTGAGTAACCAGCTGACTAACACTGGTAAGCAGGACTGCATGTACCTCAAAAGGAGGAGTCTCCCTGCTGAACTTCTGCACTTCCTAATCAAACTGGATCAGGGGTTGGTTTTTACAAACCTCTTGAGAGAATCTTTTTCACAAAATGAGGAAGGTTACTTTTGTCATTTGGGTTGTGAATAGACTTGAATGGAATATGTACGACTGCTGTCTGGTAGAGGACGCAATTCTGTCTGCTCCCTTTGACTGGTGTAAACTAAAGTTAAATCGAGAACGAGACCGGCCTCGATCTCGATTGTCTCAATGTTGTCTCGTCTCTTTGTACCGCACGACACGAGACAATCTCGAATTGTCTCGCGCGAGACGAGACGAGACCGAGACATGTCTCATGTCATGCGAGATCGAGACGAGAATCTCGTCTCGCAGTGTGATTCTCCTTTTTGGGTTACATAGTAACCCTTTGTTTTCTTACCTTTGTGTGTTTGTGCTGCAAGAAAATCGTGATTGGTGGATCGGTCATTTTTCTGACGTATCCACCAATCAGGGTGCAAGAATTTGTAGGACTGTATGCCCCCCCACGTCCGCGGACGACATGTCAAGGTCGACCTAGTAAAAGAAAATCACGGACAACGACCTAGATGTCCGGACAGACCCCGGATAGTGAGGAATCACCAGTCCGACGCGAGAGTAACAGGGTAAGGACTGTACTTTGGGTTGGGTCCAACCTTGGCCTCGCCCTGTCCTGTTTCACGCAACTGGTCGTCATGACTTACTGTTGTGACTCGTGAACCCGGCTTCAAACAGGGTCAAAATGCAATTGAAAAAAACGAGATTCAACCACCGTCACAAAAGGAGGTAAATAGATTACATTATGCCTTTAATTACTTCGTGTTAATTTTCATAAAGTAATGAAACATTCATCAAACTCATCCAAATTTGTCAAAGGTAATTATTTTGTTAAGTTCATCGTAAATGTGTGAAACTAGAATTTTGACGATAAATAAGCAAATTAATATCATTAAAATAAATTCATCATGATATAAAAACCAGATTCATGAGAACAAAACGAGAAGAAATGCCTTATGAGGTTCTTCTTCAATATGTTGGTGCATTGTTACACATAAAGTTGTATCGTCAAGCGCATTTGTTCATTTTTGGGTTTTTTTTTTTTTTTTATCTTTTACATCCACACAAGTTGGAATAATCCGATAGCTTGAGGTAATTTAGCAAAAGTTCGCCCAAACCATACACAATGTTTTAGAGCACACATGGGCGAACAAAAAACGTTTGAACGAATGCGGATGACATTTTGGCAATCCATTTAAAACCAGATTTTGCTTCCAGGGACGAGGCAAAAGTCTCATGGCAAACCTTCCATTATGTGGTTCGGGTTGCGGGCAATTGTTTAGCCTCTTAAGAGATGCTAATATGAATACCGTATTACCCCAATTATTCGGATGTGTTTTTGCCAAGGTGTTTTTTTCCGTGATTATTCAAAGTACCGGGACCGAGTTTTGAACCGTTCTGGGAAGTGCCCTCCTTGTGTTTAAGCCCAATAAAATTCGAAGTGTGCTAGCCGTATAAGTCCTCATATGCGAGAAATTCGTGACGAGGACACCCGCGACCAAATTTTCTCTCTCGAACTGGAAGGAGCGTATCAATGGTCGTCCCCCGCGTGGACGTTATCGACGTCCACCCGACATCCGCGCTTGTTGGGGGCGTCGCCGTCGCTTGCAACCCAAGGCAACGCCTTGAGTAGAACTGCCCCGTGATGGGGTTTTTTCCCGCATTAATTCGAAGCCAAAACAGAAAACATTTACAACTGTTACAGAAGTACCGAGGAGGAGTATTTTTCCGGGTTCGGAAATGATAAGAATGAATGACCTTCTGAATAATTGTGGTAGTACGGTACTTTTCCTCAGTTACTATGTAGGGCGGAGTGACTATATACCCCAAGTTTCGGACAATAAGCCCCATCCGCCCCTCCGTCGGAACGATAAGCCCCATTCACCCCTCCGCTAGACCGATAAGCCCCATCCGCCCCTCCGTCGGAGCGATAAGCCTGATCCGCCCCTCCGCCAGAACGATAAGCCTCATTTGCCCCTCCGCTAGAACAATGAGCCTGACTCGCCCCTTCAGCATGGACGCAAAAATCCTGGCGTAGAAAATAAACGATATACCCCTGTCGTTTGTTGAAAGATAGCATGTCAACGCCGTATGGATGCGGCGTTGACATACTGACGTCACAATTTCCCACCCAATTATCACAAACTCCTTAAAAGATGGGTTTGTGATTTTTTTGTAAGTGGTTTGCGGGGAGTTTGCATGGGGGATCCGAGACTCCCCAGTGTTCAAAGGGAACCTGCTGGGCCCCGCTACTGCGGGACCCAGCAAGTGCCCGTGCAAAAATAAACCCTCAAACCCTGCATCTAAAAATGGGGTGGGTTTGTCTATTATTTATAACTCAAACGAGGGTATAAAGTTGAACCACGTGTTAAAACAAAAACAAAAAGGGATTTTCGACTCCCGTCGGGGATTCCATGGACGCCCGTCGGCCGGAATCCCCGTCGAAGTCNCCCCCCCCCCCCCCCCACCCCTCGATGCTATCGCGGCCCTCCATCGCGACGGTCGCGATGGAGGGCCGCATTCTAGCACTGCATGCCCAATTTCACCATGCTTAAGCAGTGACATGCGTCACTGTTTGAGCATGGTGAAAACGGGGGGGCGCATTAGGCTTTTTTTCGCCGGACAGGGGCGGATTAGGCTTATTGTTTTGGCGGAGGGGTGAATGAGGCTTATCGCTCCGACGGAGGGGCGGATCAGGCTTATCGCTCTGACGGAGGGGCGAATGGGGCTTATCGTTCCGACGGAGGGGCGGATGGGGCTTATTGTTCCGACGGAGGGGTATATGAGGGTCAAGGGTGACAAAACAGGGGGTAACCGGCATTTTCACTGTACTATGTAACCCTACGCACGCTTTGCGTGCAACACGAGCCTCTTGTTTTTTTTTTCTTTTTTTCTTTTTTTTTCTTTTTCTTTTTTTTTCCCCCCCTCTAGACCTGCCACGTGTGCCAAGGACGCGACCCACACTGTTTGGAAACGATTGCGGAGGGTCAACATTAACATTACAAAACATGACGTAGCTATTTTTTCGCAAACAAACCAATGAATTTCTAAGTCTTCGAGTAGGTTTAACTAGTAAACTGTTCTTTCCACATCGTTGACAATAGTCTTTTCGCTCTTCGTATAATGTTTTTATCTCCATGTCAGCTGGTTGAACATGTCGGGGCACGGTCGAGTCGTGGAACTGTGTCGTGTCCAGTGGGCGAGACGTAACAACAGTCGGGTGAGGTAGCAAAAGAGGTAAGGTACGTCTTAACTTTGGAATATCGGGTTTGAGTTATGAACTTAGTAGTTTGCTCAAGAAAATTATTTTCAGTTAAGTTTTTTTCGAAAATGTTCCTCGTAGTCAAAAGTGCAGTGGTCGCGAAGTGGGTGCGTTCTGACAGCTCGTCGCGTCATTTCCCTCGCCCCTTGCAATGGTGCAAAAGCGAGATTTTCAAGGACGTGAGCGAAACCGAGACGAGACCGAGACAAGCTTGATGCAAATCGGTACGAGACCGGAATTTTCTCGTCCTTTGTACCCGGTACGAGACATCTCGTACCGAAGTGAGAAAAAATGAGTTTGAGATCGAGACATCTCGTCTCGATCTGGATTTAACAGGCCTAGTGTAAACCATTACCATATTACTGCCTGCATTTGTGACAAAAACATCTATTATCCAGATTCACGACGGTAAAATACCCTCTGTGGGTTGGTCCACAAAGGTTAAATACTAGTTTGGTTTTTGGGTACGAATAATGGAACACTAAAAAACAAAAGCCGACTGTTCGATTCTACTTGTCGTCGTGTCGTCTGGGTAATCGAGCGAGGGCAGAGGTGTTCTCAAGCGCAAACGACACTTGGACATCGATGGCGTCCAAGTGCCGCAGACCGGATTTGCTTGCTCGAGTTCGAGCAGGCAAATTTTGTCGGCTGAACGCTCGAGTGGAAAGAGGTGCCACTGTGCGGGTTTCGACCGCGCCCTGGTCGAATTCAATCATAGTTAACTCAATCCCTCAACAAGAACGGTGCATAGCTTGCTCCCGGGCGGTTGAATTAGCTTAAAAAAACACCTTCGTGAAAAGTGATGCGAATTTGGGCGGTAGTACGGTGCGCCATTCTCATGGTTGTTCAGACAGAACCTCTGATGTTTGCTATTGGAGAGGACTTCGACCTCCAAATGCTGATAACATGCACTTCTAGCACATGCTTCTTCCTCCCTTGTCACAGTCTCAGCGTGGCCCCCCTCAAGCTTGACCGCTTTTGGTGCTAACTCTCTCCTCACCCCATCATTAGTTGTCCTGCACCAGACTGAAGCCAAAGCTGATTACCCTCAAACTGAGATGGTAGTCTTGGGAGTTGGGACTTTCCACTTTGACCAGCCAGGCTTGGCTATGAGCAAATACTACGAAAAAAAAAGGTAGTGAAGGCGCCTATTGCTTCTCAAGTCAGTTATGAACATTTTACATAAGAATGAGAATATATTTAATGTAGAAAAGAGTGGAGCAAACCCTGGTGACAGTCCCGCTTGGTCCATGGCGTTTCTGGAATGTGACAAATGTGAGCTTTATCTTCGCCCCATTCCTCTACTTTAAACATTAGCAGACGCCATACCAGGATGCTGTCTATTCACAGCCTGACTGCTGACATTCAAAATTCCAGCTCCGACCAGTATGCACGAGGAGACAAACATGAACCCATGACAGCTGTCCACCCTAGTAGTAAGCAGTACATTGCTCCAAAGCCTTACATGGCAGTACAAAACATTACTTCCTATCAGTCAGCAGCAAGGTGCCCACTTACCAGTTCCCATTCACTAGGTTGCTAGACATGGCATGATTCATTGCCACAAGCATGCCAGGATTATGACATCCATGACATCCTTACATTAACTTCACGTGCACAGCACAAATGGGACCACCGGTGCAGGTCTCAGCAAACTCCCATTCGCCATCTCCAGCCTGCAGACAGAGCAAAGAAAACCCTTCCTTCAGGAATGCAAGAAGCGCGAAACAATTTTGCTAGCATGGTATTTCCCCTTAGATAAGCCACTAGATAATCACGTAGTGAAGCTGGACAGACGGTCTAAACCCTTTGTCTGGCTGGAGATGGACAGGAGGTCTAGACCTTCCCAGTCACATGCTTAGGTATGCACCCCTGACCTGTGTAGGATCTGCGGTTGAAATTCAGGCACGAAAAGGCAGCTGCAGCGAGGTCCTAAGCTGAAACTCGAGACTGACCCCCAGTCCAAATGCCACACATGCTTGCTCTTGACACACCAGACCCTTGGTAATGCATGAAAGCATATGTGGCTGTGCCCCAGATGCTACCTCCGACAGGATTTTCAGCTCCTCTGCCAAAATTACACTGTGTACAGCTCCCACCTCCATCGAAACTGGCCAGAGTCCGTTCACTGTGACATTCTGTAATGTACTTTCGTAAAGAAAGACCGTGGCAGACACTGCAGTGCCATACTATTGGGCACCCATGCGTACCAACAGGTGCATACCGATGACGTATCCTGACAACAGAATGACACAGGTCAACACAGCAAACGAAAAAAATGCTCTCATATCTACAGAGTGCTTTACTTCCACCAATAAGGTTCTATCCACGTGGTGCATATGCACCACCAACGTGCCCGCTCCACGAGAAAAAACAATTGTGCCATTGCTCATGCATAGGTTCTCCATGACACGGAGTACAAGAACATAGCACTAGGGACAGACGGCCCCAAAGCAGAGAGCAAAGGAATTGCTCTTAGCTTGTTCAACATGGGCAGCTCAAGGCCTTGATCCAAAAATTGTGATGAGCAAGGAGAGGCGAGAGGAGCCCTTCAAAAAGTGACGAAGGCTGATCTGCCAGAGGATAAGAAACAGGAAGTCCACGCAGTCGACCAGAACTTCTTAGAAATAAAGGAGCACATGTGGTCTGCATAAGGCCTTTCACGTCAACAATCGCCACCACAGCGACTCGAGTGCAGCCGAGCACAAGGCGGCCGAAACCAGCAGGCAGTCTGCGACGCGCAGGCGTGGGGCAATGATGGGTCGGGCGCGGAAACGCGCAAACCCCATTGAGTGCCGTGAGATTAGGAAACAACGTGGCAGAGACACGACAAGACGAGTGAGGAATGGGAGGGCGTACCGGCTGAGCTAGTAACGGTGGTGAAGCTTCTCCTGCTCCCTGTAGTTCTCAGCATACCTGGAAAGAGAAAACGAGATGCAGGTTGTGAAAGGGTGGCAAGACGGGGCGACCAGAGCATCGTGCAGGAAAGCAGAGCTCGCAACGAGTAGAAGACCACACTTCAGGACATCATCATTACGCAAAATTTCCCACAGGCCAAGAACAGAAAAGAACAAAGAAGTAGTCTTCCGCACCGCTGGGACCAAGATAATTGGTAAGGACATTATGCTCAAAACGACGGCACACGCACCAGTAGGTGCCGATGACAGGGACGGCGCAGAAGGTCAGGTCCAGCCAATTGTTCTTGATCTTCTTCCCCACCTCGTAGCCGAGATCCTTCCACAGGCCTGGAAGAATCTTCTGCTCAAAGGGGGAGAGGGTGTAGACCACCTCTCTCAAGCGCACTGGAACCCTCCCCATTTCACAGGTAGGAAGACACGGGAGGTCGAGCGGGAGCGGGAGCGGGAGCGGGAGCGGGAGCGGGAGCGGGTCCGGAGTGACCACGGGCGAGCAGGGAGAGCCGACGAGCGACGGTCGCTGATGATCGCTATGCCACCCGCCACTATTGGGGAACCCTCACCTACATCTACCGACACTGCTGGGAAGAATCTTCCCTACGGCGACCGGACAGGAAGCCCATGAAAAGAGTCGAAACGACATGCAAGGTTTTGTTTTTTCTACCCCTGGTCGTCACCGACTGAGGTGGGGGAGCTACCTCAGCACCAAAAAGCCCGGGAGTTGAACCCGGCCCCCCAGGTCTGGAAGTCAGGGCGGATGGTAGAGGTCGTGGTGCTTCCACCACAGGGTGAAGCGGGAAATTAGAGATAGTCGGCAGTCTTTTTTGTGGAGAAGGAAGTTAGAGATGAGGGCCGAGGTGAAGTCGTCTTCAACGGATTTGAGTTTTGCACGCGTGCGCTTTGAGTTCTTTCTGGAGAGCAGGGTGCATACGAGCCATATATGTCTTTGTAAGGCTGTGGCGAAGGTGGCAATGATCTTAGCAGAAGGGGAGGAAGTGGTTCTGCCCAGCGTTCTTGCCATATGAGGTGGAACAAGGTATCACGGAAGATAGACCAGGCAGCGTTAAAACACTTTGGGCTTTAGGGGACCCAAAAGTAGTTCCGGGATCCTGAGGGGGGTATTAGGGAAGAGAGCATTGAACAAGGTCTCGATTCGTTGGCGGAGAGGGTGTAAGCGACGGCAAAGGAGGAAGCAATGCTCTATTGTTTCCTCTTCCCCGCAAAATGGACAGGTGCTTGTTCCATTGCGACGGTGACGGGTACGACTGGCGACTGGTATAGAGCAAAATAAGATCTTCGCCAGCACATCTTTAGGGCGAAGGTCTAGAGGGAGAAAATGACGTTTTGCCCGAATAGATCGCCAGTGAAAATGAGTGTCAGGGAATTTGTTGCTCTTGTTCGTCTCATAGGATGGAGTGAGTTTATGTTGAAGAAGGCGGTGGTATACTTTGGTCAAGGGTAAGAGTCCATGTGAGAATCTATAGGATGGGATTGCGCGGCGATCTGGTAAGCCTATCATTCGGTCCTCTGTAGAGATGAAAACCGGGGTGAGGACTTTACCTTGAGCTTGAGATGCTCTGTGTAGTTGCTAGGAAGTTGCTTAGCTAGGCCATGTGTGGCAAGGTGGGTGAGATCAACGAGGCACAATGCGTGAGACACACCATGGATGTGGTAAGTTGCCTTAGAATCGTACACTCAACCAAGACAGAGACAAGTGAGGGGAGCAAGCGAGGTCAGTACCGGTGAGCACTTGCCCACCACGAGCATCAAGTTCGGGTGAGTGAGTTTCGTCACACGGGGGTCGAGCTCGACCAGTCGGAATAAACCGAGGGCGGCTGCTCACCGATGCACGGTTAAGGCCGGCACGGTGGCCCCCTAAGGATCAGCACTCGGGAAATATGCAACTCCCCCAGCACATGCAAGACAAGAGAACATGATGCAGGGCACGGCAGTGAAAATGTACGAGCCCTAGCATCTGCCGCATCACAGAATCACAGAGAATCAAAGAGAGTCATGCAGAGGCCAACGTGTGCCACAGAGTCACTCCGGGGTCAAGTAGTAGTACTAGCTTGAGGGCGTCAATGGCTCCAGCCAGAACGAGCACGCCTGACGCTTCCCCAGGTAGGGCCATGTTCACTTAATCTGTGCATGTGTGTGAACAGTGTGGGAGGCAAGAGGGCACAGAGTTGTGAGTGGCCAACGAACTTCAACCCTCCCCCATGACCTGCAGGCAACCAACCCACACACAAGAGAGGACAACAAGAGGGGATCACGAGAGGTGACGGACCTGTACGCGAACAATCAACCTGGATCATGCGGACAGATGAGACCAACAGAGTAGACAGCACGTTTGAAGACATTACAACTGAGTGCCTTAGTGTGAAAGTCAGCTCTCTGAGACCGTGTGTCCACCCAAGTAACCTGGACGATGCCTGCAGCAATGCACTCACAAACAAAATGGTGCTCCACATTGATGTGCTTAGTGCGTGAGTGATGCATGCCGCTGTTTTCAGTAGTGGCCTTTGTGCTTTGATTGTCACAGGGTAGAGTGATGCAACGGATGGGCACACTCAGTTGTTGCAACAAACGACACAACCAGACAGCCTCACACGTGCATGCACCAAGGGCAACATACTTGGCCTCAGCAGTGCTGCAAGCAACACACCCTTGTTTGCCACTTTTCCAGGAGACTGCAGTGCCACCGACCAAAAAGACATAGCCCGTGCGACTACGGGCATCATATTCATGCGCCCAATTACTGTCTGTGAAGCCATCCACCACGACTGAGGGCTGCGCACGAAAGTACAGCCCAACGCGAGGGGTGGAGAGGGCGTACCGCACAACCCTCAATGCAGCCTCAAGATGACGCTCACGGGGACACTGGGAGAACTGAGATAGGAAGTTCACAGCAAAGGCCACGTCAGCGCGGGTGGTCTTGGCGAGGTACATCAAGGAGCCAATGACACGGAGGTTATCGGTCACATCGACTGTCTCCCCCAGTGCGGACACTTCTAGAGACTTCAGCAAGGACTGACCAGCGGGTGCCATTGGAGTGGATGCTGTGGGAACTGAGGTGAGGAGCGGGGCGAAGTGCTCCCCCAGGCTGCGTACATACACAGCTTGATGAACGTGCAAAGTGTGACGCCCATGGTCGCGTTCCAACTCTATGCCAAGAAAGACACGAGCCGGGCCAAGATCCTTCATCTTGTATGCCGACTGGAGTAGGGTCTTGGCCGCCGCGATAGATGCGGCATCAGGAGAGGCAATGAGGAGGTCATCCACATAGACAAGGATGGCGACAAGTGGCTTGGTGGGGGCACTAAGGAACAGCGCAGGGTCCACAACACTCCATTTGTAACCTCCCTTTTCAAGAGTTGATGTGATCTCTTCATTCCAACAACATGGGGACTGCTTCAGGCCATAGAGGGCCTTGTGTATGCGCCATACCATGTTTGTTCCATCTGAGAAACCGGGTGGCTGTACCATGTAGATTTCCTCGTCCAACCTACCGTGGAGGAAGGCATTGTTGACATCCATCTGCTCAAGCTCCCAGTCATGCTGAGCGACCAAACTCAGGAGAGCCCTGGCTGTGGTGTAACGACTGACCGAGATGAAGGTCTCGTCGAAGTCAACACCGGGGATCTAAGAGAATCCCTTTGCAGTGAGACGAACCTTGTACCGTTCAACTGTGTTGTCACGATTCAGCTTGCGACGGTAGACCCATTTGACAGCAACTGCCTTGCGGCCGGGTGGGAGGTCGACAAGTTTGAAGACATAATGCTCAGACAGTGCATCAAGCTCGGCCTTCATGGCATGCTCCCACATCACGGAGTCTGAGGCTGTGCGTGCTGCCTGCACAGTCAGTGGCTTGGGGGGGAGTGGAGAGAGCCCAGCGGCAGCAAAGCACGATGCCACATACCCAGCGACAGAAGAGGATAGAGCTGAATGAAACTCCTCCTCAACGAGAGAGTAGCCAAGGGCAGTTCTGGGGTGCATAATGGACGCTGTAGTGGACACAGCAGAGGTAGCAAGACCGAGGGCTCGGAGGCCCGGGTCACCATAGACCATGGGTTGAGACTGAGAGGCAAGTGCCCGAAGACGCCCACAATGAGTGTAGGGTGAGACCGGCGGAATGGATGGAACACGCACGGAGGAGGAGGGAGTGGAAGTGCACGGCTGCAGAGACGGAGGGGGTGAGGCCACATGGTCAGACGACTGCGAGAGAACTGGTGGCGGGGACATGGTGCCAGTTGGAGGAATAGAGGGGGAGACAGAGGGTGTAGGTGAGACAGAGGACTCACGAGAACCAGCATGAGGAGAGGCGGGAGACTGGCGAGGAGGAGGCGAGCCCAAAGGGGTAGAGGACGCGGAGGAGGAAGAGGACAGAGATGGAGAGGAGGGCAGAGCCGAACTCTGCTTGGATGACGAGGAACAAGGGGTTGACGAGGGACGCCCAGAGGGGAGAACAGGAGGCCCAGAGGGCAAAAGACCACCCCCACCCCGAGAGGGCGGAGAGAGGGACCCACCAAAGCGAGGAGAATCACGCTCAAATAGGTGTTCAAAGAAGAGAGCGTCACGAGATTCAATGACACGGCACCGGGAGGGGTCCCAAAAGCGCCACGCCTTGGAGAAGGGAGAGATGCCATGAAAAAGGCAGAGCCGACCGCGAGGGGACAACTTACCATCTCGTTGGTCCGAGGGAACCCACACGAAGGCAAGGCACCCCCAGACCCGGGCAAGGTGGAGGTCAACGCGCTGACCAGTCCAGCGTTCGAAGGGAGTGACAGAGTGAGGAAGGGGGCCATGAGGGACACGGTTCCAGACCCAGGTCATGTAGGACATGGCCTCAAAGGCAAAGAGAGGGGGTTGCCCAGAGGCAGAGAGGAGAGAGCGAACACCATCAGCGAGGGTACTGTTCCACCGCTCAGAGACACCATTCTGCTGGGGGGTGTAGGGAGCAGAGGACTCAATTCGGACATCACGGGATTCAAGGAAACGAGAGGTAGGACCAACTAATTCACCACCGACGTCGCTGCAAAACACAGGCAAGAGGCGGCCACACACACGCTCAACCTGCGGGAGCCAGGACTCAAGGACGTCAGTGACATCGCTTTTGCGGGGAAGGGCAAAGACCCAACGGTAGCAAGAGAAGTCATCAATTAAGCACAGGACGTTATGGCCAAGGCCACCAAGAAAGTCATGGGGAAGTGGACCCATGACGTCAACGTGCACCAGATCAAGAGGGTCAGCTGTGGTGGACTCAGAGGTGGAGAAAGGGGAACGGTGTATTTTTCCGCTGGCATAGTCAAGACAGGTGGATGTGGAGGGAGGAGCAAATGTGGCAGGGTCAAGGCCAAGGGCGGGCCGAAGGCGAAGAAGGCGCTGGATGGCAGCAGTGTGAATGTGGTAGAGACGGCGATGCAGAAGATCGGCATGGTCGGGAGACAAGGAGGGTGCGACGTGAACAAGAGCAGAGGGAGCGGAAGGCGAGGGCAACATGAGGGGAACACGGAACTAGCGATCACATCGCATGCCACGAAGGAAAACACGGCTAGTCGAGCGCAGAGAGATAGAGGCAAGGCCATGACTGGAGGAGAAGTCCATGCCCTGGTCGTCAAGGGTGGTCACAGAGAGGAGACTGACCTTAAGATCAGGCATGTACAACACATCAAGAAGGTAGACAGTGCCACCAAGACCGACAAAACGGACAACACCAACACCTTGAATAGGGAGCAGCTGGCCGGAGCCGGTGCGTACAGAGCGAACAAACTGAACGGGGCCAAGGGACTTGAATGAAGAACGACAAGAGGTCATGTGATGTGTGGCCCTAGAGTCGATGATCTAGAGGCCAGGTGAGGCACGAGTGGAGGGGAGAACAAGGCAAACAGCAACGGTACCATGGCCAGAAGGAGAGGACGAGCAACCAAGACGAGCGGGGAACGTGTGCGCCTGCCAATCTTCAATCCAGGCACAATCATCAGGCAAATCCCCCTAAACCCGACCAGAGGATGTACCATGAAGGGTGACCTTAGACTCACAGACAGACACACGGGACTGGCCACTCAAACTCTCACCTCCCTGAGAGCGAAGGTGGAGCTCCGCCAGCTGATGCTCAAGGGTACGCTCCTCGTCACGGCGATCAGAGGAGCGCTCCGAGGATCGGTCAGAGGAACGGTCAGAGAAGTGCCCATCGTCACGAGCCCAGTGGGGTACGTGGTAGTGAGAAGACGGTGGCCCGTAGTGTGGAGGACCAGATGGAGGAGGTATCCAGCCCCAGGGACATGGAGCTGGAGGTGTCGGCTGAAGGGGGTCAAGCGTGGTGGAGAGTGCTGAGGTAGGGGAAGACGAGGAAGACGATGTGACAGTCACGACAGTAGCGGCAGAGGAAGCATCAATGCCGGTGCGGGCCCAATGGGCGCACATGGCGGAGGCCAGGCGGGCATCATCACGAGGGGTTGGACATTTCGACGCAGAGTGGCCAGAGGCGCCACAGTTCCAGCATGTGACCTCATCAGCAGTGGGGGCCGAGTTTTTGCCACCACGGCCACCACTACGGCCTCTGCCCCCGCGTCCGCCACCACGGCCAGACCCACCACCCCCCCCTTTAGAGGCACCCTGAGTGGAGTGCGCTGCAGCATGCAAAGAAGAGGAGGAAGAAGAAGCTATAGTAGAGGAGGAAGAGGAGGAAGTGGTGACAGCGGCCAATGCAGCGCGGTGCATGCGCTTGTTCTGCAAGGCATTCCTCCAGTCAGTGAGGCGCGATGCTGTGAAGTCAAAGAGAGGGCCGACGCCAGGTGGGGAATCAGTAGGGACAGGTTCAGAGGCAAGGCGCTCAAGTTATGCCTGAGAGACGTGCAGATACAAGTCAGACAACTCTGGGATGAGGCCAGCAACGATGGACAAGCAGGCTGAGAGGGGACAGGGGGCGGCCCTGCCAAGGTCCCGAAGCAAGCGCAGATTGCGCGCCCAATACTCATCTGCCGTCTCATCATTGCGCATCTGCAGAGTGTTGAACTGAACAGTAAGTGCGCTTTGGGCCGCGTGCCCAGTCACTGTTTTGTGGCGACGGATAAGGGCATAAGCGCTGACGGGATCAGCAGTGGTATCGCGGGAAGGGTCTGCATTGTACATACCAATTTCGTCCAGAAGACTCTCTGGGCCTGCATTGATGAGGGCCCACACAGCGCGAGCAGCCTCTGCAGGCTAGGGTACAAACGGTGCCTTGGCAGGAGATAAGTACTCCCAAAGGAGCTCATCCTGGGCCCATGAGCTGAAACGGGTCTCCCAGGAGGTGAACGTGAGCTTAGACGTGAACCGTGGTGGAGGCGTCTCAAAGTCTTTCTATTGAGCTGGGAGCAGAGCACGGGCAAAGGTTGATGCTGAGAGAGAGGGAGAAGAGGAGTTTGCAACTGTACCACCAGGAGGAGCGGACGAGTCTGCCGAGCCAGAGTCTGTGGTAGGGAAAGCTGCAGCGAAGCCTGGCATGGCACGCAGGCGCTCAATCACTAAGGTGGCCACTGTGGCTGCTAGTTCGTGCTGTGCTTCCCGCCCCTCATGAAGCTCATCCTCAGCTTTGCGGCACTCTGCTTGCACCTCACTAAGTGTGGCCTGAAGGGGCTCTATAGCCTCCTCCGGTCTAGGCATGATGAGGACAAGGAGCTGTGTATGCAGGTGAAGTGAAGGGAGAATGCAAAGAGGTGCAGGAAAGTGCTAAGTGTCCCTGTGGAATGAAGTGCTCACTGAACTAGTGATGCGGAAGAAGAGTGAAGAGCGGCGGGACAACAGCTGCGGCTGAGGAGAAGAGGACAACCACTCACCCTGCGACCGCCACCGTGAGACAAAGGAGCCCCGTAGCGGTGGCTCCAGCAACTGCTGCTGAGGCTGAGGCCACAAGGACGCCGGTGGTGATGTGTGGCCTGGTATCGCGAGGGACACCAGTGGGAGTCAGTACTGCTACGGTGGTGGAAGCGTGAATGGAACTGACGGCGCTGGAGGTGATGTCTGTTGTTGAGGAGGCGACCGTGGCAATGGAGGCTGCTGCCGCGGTGATCTGGGTAGCAATGTTTGCAGTGGCAGCTACAAGGAGAGTGAGAGAGGCAGCTGTCTGTGCGTATGCCTCAGCTGCTCGGCCAATGGCTGTCTGTGTGGGAGCATGGCAGGCCCTGGCTGTGGCTGCAAAGGTGGCCGCAGCACCAGCAGCTGCGTCAAGAACAACTCCTGCCAGACCAATGGAGTCGATGTGCACTGGAAGAACAGGGATGACGCCGGGCACCTCGGGTGCAGTGGACGCCTCGGTAGATCCTGTTGCGGTAGGAGGAGGAGCTGGGGTAGGTGCAACTGCAGGTTTGGTAGACTGTGAACTGCGGGAAGTTTGCATCCTTGGTGACAGCGGTGGAGACAGAGGGATGTCGTCTGGGGTGTAAACCAGACGATCTACCTCATCCCGCCCGCGCTCAGCTGTTGCGTCAATGTCGTCTTGCCAGTACGTGTGATCAAGCATGCGCACCCACAAAGGGGTGTCGTCGTTGTCAGCCAGTGTGAGGACTGAGTGGACTGCAGTTGCAGCCGAGAGGGACGTACGAGGTGTGTCACACGTCGGGGAGAGTTCCGATGGAGGAGGAATCTCAAGAGACAGCGGTGTGGCCGCGACCAGTGGAGAGAGGTGGTAGGCTCGAGCACCACATAATGGGCGGAGAAGTCGGCGTGAGGCCAAGGAGAGCGAGTAACCGTGTGCAATCGCGGGAAGCCAGGGAAAGAGGAGAGACAACTGAGAGGATAGCTGAGAGAGCGGCTGAGAGTAAGCAAAGACATGATGGCGGCTGAGAACGGAGAGCCGTGGAGCACCCAAGAGAGGGCACGAGGGAAAACCACAAATCACGGACAGCCGAGAGCAGACAGCCGGAGCTACGGAGAGCGGAGAGCAGCTGCGAGAGTGGTCCAGTGCTGGGGGCAGCTTAGAGAAGCGGGTGCCACGGAGAATGGACGAGCGGGAGAGAGAGCACCCGCGGATCTCGAAGAGTCGAGGCAACGAGGTGAGCAGCGAGAACACCTACTGGGGGCTGATAAGGAAGGATGGCAGTAGCACCTAGAGGTGCTGCTGCCCAAGGCCGAAGAGACGGCCGGCGGCGCAGAACGTCCGCTATGGTGATGCACGAGCCATGGGAGATGCTGGCTGCGGAAGCTCAAGGACCAGAATCGACGAGCGGTGGGATTGTATCCTTATCGCTCTGATACCAGTAGTTGCTAGGAAGTTGCTTAGCTAGGCCATGTGTGGCAAGGTGGATGAGATCAACGAGGCACAATGCGTGAGACACACCATGGATGCGGTAAGTTGCCTTAGAATCGTGCACTCAACCAAGACAAAGACAAGTGAGGGGAGCGAGCGAGGTTAGTACCGGTGAGCACTTGCCCACCACGAGCATCAAGCTCGGGTGAGCAAGTACCGCCACCCGGGGGTTGAGCCCGAGCACTAGGAATAAACCGAGGGCGGCTGCTCACCGATGCACGGTTAAGGCCGGCACGGTGGCCCCCTAAGGATCAGCACCCAGGAAATATGCAACTCCCCCAGCACATGCAAGACAAGAGAACATGATGCAGGGCACGTCAGTGAAAATGTATGAGCCCTAGCATCTACCGCATCACAGAATCACAGAGAATCAAAGAGAGTCATGCAGTGACCAACGTGTGCCACAGAGGCACTCCGGGTTCAAGCAGTAGTGCTAGCTTGAGGGCGTTAATGGCTCCAGCCAGAACGAGCACGCCTGATGCTTCCCCAGGTAGGGCCATGTTCACTTAATCTGTACATGTGTGTGAACAGTGTGGGAGGCAAGAGGGCACAGAGTTGTGAGTGGCCAACGAACTTCAACACTCTGGCCCATGGATGTGGGCAAAGGGTGAGGTGGACAGGGTCGATCTTAAGGGGTACGGCTGACGATAGTGCGGGACACAGGAAGTGAAAGGGTAGTTTAATTGGCAAGCCTATAAGGTCTTTGATGGAAGTATGGGGTGTGGGGGTGTGCGGGGGGGAAAGAAGGTCCTAAAGAAAGGGTACGCCTCCAGGAGAGGGGTATGGAGACCAGAAGGACTTGTAGGGTGCGTTGTTGGGCCGCTGACCAAGATGAGGGTGGACGTATGACGAGGTCCCCGAGGGTGATCCCCTGAGAAAGAAGCCATCGTTCCCGTATTTCGAATACGAAAGGATGTCCCGTGTCTTTCAGGATATGCCTATTGAAGGCGACGTACTCCTGAGAAAGTTCTTCAAAGAGTACTCGTGGGGGCTGGAATGTCGGGTCCGATACTAGGAAGTGCTTGAAAGAAGTGAGCCATTTAGTGTAGATGGTGGGGAGTTTAATCTTAGGATGAAGGGGTGGGAGAGGAAGAAATGACCTCGTTTAGGGAGGTCTTGGGAGAAGAGGAGTGTATGTTTCCATTGTGCTTCTCCAAGTTGGAGAAAGGAGTGCACCCATTTGGCAGCTTGCGTTTCTATTAAGATAGTGGGCCACTGAACCCCGATTCCTCCTTTGGAGGTGGGGTATACTGCAGACGCCAACGAGTATAGTCTCAGTCCTCGGCCTTCACCTTCTTCTGGGGTGTTGGAGGAGAGGAAGTTGAAGAGAAGGGTGTTGATTTTTTGGATGTGGTCTGGTACTGGGGGGCATACGTAGCTGTAGTAGAGGAATCTAGCGTTGAGGTATGCGTTGATTGCTATAGCTTTGGTCTGGATTGGGGCTCTTATTTTCTGCCAGTATGAGACAGATGCTTTGAGTCGGCGCAACATAGGGTTCCATGTGTGGTCAAGGTTGAGGGTTGGGCGGAAAAAGTGGCCGAGGATGCGAATACGGGAGTCTGCGAGTTGAAATGGGGAGTTATCTGGAGCCGGTGTGTGGGTACCGATTGGGAGAATGTTTGTCTTGCGGTAGATTGTACGGAGTCCTGTGTATTTGGTGCATGTTCGAAGGCAACGCGCGGCAATCTGGATTTCACTCTGAGACGAGAGGATGAGAGTCATATCATCTGCGTAGCCAACGATGGGCTTTCGAAGATGTGGAGAAATAGGTATTCCTTCGAGGTGGTGACGGAGGAAACTTGCGATGGGTTCCATCGCACAGATGAAGATTAGGGGAGCTATAGGACAGCCCTGTCGTACCCCCGATTGGAGGGTGATGGGAGAGGTGAGGTGTCCATTTATCAAGAATTTCGTCGGAGTATGGTAATGTAGTACTTTAATCCACCCGATGAAGGATTCTGGGAATCCAAGGTGTTGGAGGGCCGCATATAGATAGTCCCGATTGAGGGAGTCATATGCCTTTTCAAAATCTGCCGCTAGGAAGTAGAGTGGGGAGGAGGTACAAGTAGACCAATGGTGCAGGTCATACAGCTGTGAGAGAGCATGTTGCACATTATGTCCTGGGACAAAGCCAGTCTAGTCCTGATGGATAATGTGCGGGAGTGCCTTTGCCATCTGGGTTGCGAGAAGCTTAGCCAAGATTTTGTATTCTACATTTAGGAGGGAGATTGGCCTGTAGTGTGCAATGTCATAGGGGTCACCCTTTTTAGGGATGAGTGTGGTTATGGAGGAGGCAAAGTCCCCCATCTGGGAGGGTTCGGTGTAGATCTGGTTGTAGAACTGGAGGAGTTGGGAGGCGATATGGGGCATGAAGGATTTGTAGAATTCGCCAGGGAGGCCATCGGGTCCTGGGGTTTTATGAAGTGCCTGTGAGAGTGCTGCATGTACCACCTCACAGCGGGTGACCGGTGCCATCAGTTCAGCTAGTATGTGGGATGGGATACGTTTCCAATGTTGTGGAAGGAGGAAGGGGGGAAAGGTTTTGATGTGTTCTGGTGGTTGATAGATGCGTTGGAAGAAAGCCTGCGTGATGCGAGATAGTGCTTCAGGTGTGGATTGGAAGGAGGTGCGTAAGGCCAGGATGGTCGATGAGCTCTTTGGGGGTGCAGTTTTCCTGGTGAGAAGGGCCGAGGCCCGACATGCAAGGTTTTTGTTTTGGGCAGAAACGTCCAGTTACCCTTACTTTCTTGATAAACAGATGTCCGGATGGGTTGGGGTTTTACATTGTCCTCAGGGTCCACACAGGGAGCCAACAGTCTTGGCCCCCCTGCGTTTACATTTCAGCATAATGCGTGCGGATTTTACACACCACGGCATCCATAAAGCATCGTTAACACTACATACCCCTCACAATAGGGAATAAAGCTGGATGCCCCACTGTTTTTGGGAAACTACCCTTTCACCCCTCACGCACTGTAACCCCGAGCGGAACATGGATGGTTCATAAGGTTGAGGTGAGGAGCATAAGACGATTTGAGGATTTGGGATAAATGGATGATTTGTATTGAGTAGTAATTGTATTTTAATGATAACTGTCGAGTAATTTGAGCACATACATACAACGAAGAGAATTTTTTAGGCGCTTCAACGAAATCAAGGCTTGGCTTTTCAAGATTCCAGTGTCATCGAGAACTCGACCGAACAATATCAAAACATCAATTTGGTTTGCGACACCTATGTCAACCATTCTGGACAGTGGTCAAACTTGTCAGAGCCTTTCGGAACGCAACACAGGAGGCCGGGGCAGGTGGCCAAAATGCCCTCGACGGATCTGTGTAAAAATCCTGAGGTCAACACGCGCTGGGCTAAAAATCTAAGGACAAAAAGTCCACTCGCGGAGTTTAGGGACTCTTGCACATCAGGGACAACACACTCCCCCACCCCCAACCTTTAGCCGCAACGTCCCAATGCGTAAGCAGACGTAGACCGGTGATGACAGTAATAGCCGTCAATCAAATGATCAACGTCTTGGAAGTAGTCATAGGGTTCCCATCTATTGTGCGCGGCATCGTAGCCGTGCCACTTGACTACATACTCCGTCGTCTTTAAACTTCATCGATGTCCAAGGATAGCCTCAATCACGTACTCCGTATCCCCCTCCACTTGAATAGGGAGTGGGGTGGCGATGTCACTCAGTGAAGTTTGTACTAGTATCCCAGTAATGCTTGAGCTTGCTAATGTGGGAGACATGGCAGATTTCCATGCTGTCAGGTAGGCGAAGTCCAACGACGAGAGGGGTTTGCATCCGTTTAATCTCAAACAGCCCCAACCAATGGGATTTGAGCTTTGCAAAGTCTTGTCCTCGGAGTTTGATGGTTGCCGAGCTGAGTATGACGCAATCGCCAACGCTATACACATCATCACTGCGATGTCGGTCGGCCGCTTGCATCATAGCTGCTTGTGTCTTCGCAAGAGTTTTTCATTTTTCCTCCCAAACGCTGGAGAAATCTCGGCAGTGGATGTCCATTGCGAGAATGTTGTTGTAGCTCTACAGTCATGTCCAAGTGGTGAGAAGTTTGTTCTGGACCACTTCGAACGGAGTTT
This sequence comes from Penium margaritaceum, assembly GCA_023375785.1. NCBI lineage: Eukaryota > Viridiplantae > Streptophyta > Zygnematophyceae > Desmidiales > Peniaceae > Penium > Penium margaritaceum. Next base: position 70,398 of record SZWC01001476.1, read on the forward strand.
TCCTGTTGCGGTGGAAGTGACAGAGTTTATGAGTTTGATTGTTGGCAGTTGGCTACCCAATCAATGTCATGTAGCTCACATAAATTGAAGAGAAGCTGCTCGAACGTCTGATTGGTCCGCTCGGTTCGCCCGTCAGTTTGAGGATGGAGCATTGTTGATAGCTGGATCCGACTGCGGTAACGTGTGAACAGCTTGCGATAGAAACGGCTAGTGAAATGGCCATCTCTATCACTGATGATGGTACGTGATACCCAGTGTAGCCGTATGATCTGATTCAATACCAGCCGCACCATCCCCTATGTGGTGACAGTGGTCGTCGTCACGATGAACTGCGACACTATCAAAAATCTGTCAAGCACTTCAAGGATAGTGACGTATCCTTTGGGAGAGGCGAGTAATCCTATTACGAAGCCCATGCTGATGTCGACCCATGATTCCGTTAGAACAGGGAGTGGTTGGATTAGTCCAAGTGGCCTCGTGCGACAGTATTTTCAGCGCAGACATGTGTCGCACGATTTATAGAAGGTTGACAGGTCAGTCTGCATCTTGTACCGCCAGTACTAATTTGCTATCTTCTTGAGCATCTTGTCCTCCTCAAAGTGTTCACCTGGATAGGTGTTGTCGCATTCTTTGGATATCATTTGTTGTAGCTCCTCGATTGGTGGGATGCCAACTTGACAAGTAAATCGTCGTCGCTAGCAGGGGTTGTCGAACCAAGATTTAGTTTTGTTGTACCCGCCAAAATCCTTGTAACATGTAGCAAACAGCCTCACGAGGTGCGGGTATCCCTCAACAAGGAGCGTGTTGATCTCGGCCAACACACTGGATGCCGACTTAAAAATTTTCCCGGATAAATGTTTTCATGTCAGTGCTCGATGTTGTAGTCAAATTTGGACTCAACGAACTCCATCCATCGAGTTTGTCAACGATTCAGATTTGGCTGGGTCTTGAGATGTTTCAGTGCATGATGGTAAGTGCTAACAATGCATTGTTGGCATTCCATGTAGCACCACAATGTCTTGAACGCGTGCACGACTTCAAGGATTCCTTTTCTGTATACCATGTTGTTGAGTCCCAGCTCGTGTAAACTTCTATACATGTATGCAATTGGTTGTCCTCCACCGCCATTTTCTTTGAAGAGAACGGCCTTGATTTCTTGGTCGGATATGAAGGTGGCCATGATGTAGCCCACCATTGGATTTGCCAATCATAAGGCTGGCACCGAGGTCAGAGCACCTCTCAAAGTGTTGATCACTTCTTGTTTGCGGTCCCCTTAAATCCACTCGATGATTTTACGAGAGAGATTAGAGAGAGGTTCTGACACTCAGACGTAGTCCTTAGGAATGGATGGTAGTAGTTATAGTAGCCCAAAAATTCGTGGATGTTTCGAACATTGGTCGGCGTTGGCCAATCAACAATTACCTTCACCTTCTTTGGGTCCATGATGATCCGACCGCAGCTAATAATGTGGCCCAAAAACTCAATCAAACGACGATCAAAGTTGCATTCCAAGGGTTTGACAAAACGTTATCTCCTTGAAAAATGTTGAGAACATTTTCGACTTGTTCATTGTGCTCCTTCAATGTGTAAGTTTACACCAGGATGTTATCGAGATATACGAAGCCGAATTCATCGAGGTACGGGCAAAAAATGTTGTTCATTGCTACGATAAATATTGCGGGGGTGTTCGTGATTCCAAACGACATGATCGTGAACTGAAAGTGCCTGTATCTGGTACAAATTACTGTCTTTTTGACGTCTATACATTATACGTGGATATGATGATAGTTGTTGAATAAGTCAATTTTTACTGAAAAATTGGGCCCTGCAAAGACGGTCAAGAATTTCTTCCGCTCATGAAAGAGGGTAGCCGTTGTTGATGATAATTTCATTTAACGTTGGGCAATCCATGCACATCTACATCTTCTCTTTTCACAAAAAGAAAAGTTGCAGAAAGGGTGATGTGGAGGGTCTCATGAACCCCAGACCAAGCATCTTGTCCAAAACCTTCTTGAGTTTGGTCAGCTTGTGGTTGCTCATCTGATTGGTCCCTTTCACTGTCGGTCTGTTGCCAAGCTCCAGATATATATGGTGTTCGAAATTTCATTGCGGACTCTTGGAGCAATTCCTTGGGGAAAATCCTTTTGAACTCCTCGACAAGTGGTACAAACTCCTCCGGGATGGCTGCAAACGTTTGAGGTGTCGAGTCCAATGTGGTCGCCTTGATGGCTACGACTTCAACTACTTCTCTTGCCTTAGATGGACTAACCACGCTTGGGCTTTGTTTTTCAGACATCGCTTCTTCACATCCAGAGATATCGGTTGGCATTTCATAGCTGCTATAATATGTAGCTTCACCCTCTGCTGCTTCACCCGCTGCTGTGTCCCATAACCGCCGTTGCATCGTGGGTCGCTTGAAGAGAGGCATATGTCATTATCCTCCATTAATGTTGGCTTAGACTGATCCGCTGATCTAATCCATCGATGGATTGTGTCAGTACCGGAAATCTTTTTCGAGGATGATTTTGTGGTCGCCCATTGGGAAAGTCATCCTGACCGTTACAACGTGCAGATCTCCGATTAACATTCGGAGGGATTCGGGAAGTCAATGAATCTGTATTTTTCCATAAATAGTTTCTCCATCAAATGATACTAGTTTGGTTTGTGAAACCATCTCCTGTACCATGTCATTGCTAATGAAAATTGAAGAAGCTCCTCCATGCAATAGGACCGGCACCGTTCTACAACTTTTACAATCCCTCGGATGTACTCGTAGCAGTATCACGAGTTCATCATCCTCTTACCTCTTGTCAAACTTTGCGATCTCAGGAACCCTTGTCTATCGCAATGTGAGCCGTCCAGATGGGCGATCAGTCGGCGTAGAGCTTTCCAGCCGGACAGGATCCTCGCCGTCTACTAATGCCCTTTACCATTCCCCAGCTCCTCATTTTCCTTTACGGGTTCCACCCTTTTTTGGCCTATTGATGATGTTTTCAAAAGCCACTTAAAACATGACCCGGCTTTCTGCAAGTCCAACAGACCTGTGAATGCATTGACCAATGGTGTCAGTCTCCATTGGAGACGAGGTTTATGCCAACTACGACTTTCCTCTGCCATAGTAGGAATTGTGGCTTCAGGAATGCCAAGTGTAGGATTCCTATATGTGAGCATTTTTGTCAGGGCTATCAATGCAATTCTTTGCTGCAATCATTCACAAACAGTTTTCTTGGATGCAAAAGATGGCCATTGCTGTAGAAACAGAGCTCATCAGGGGTGAGGTCGATGTCGATGATGATTTCACAGAAACGTCCCACATACTTCGCCACGTTGGACTCCTGATTTAGGCATTGAAACTTGTACCGTGTGTCAAACTTCTCATTCACTTTCCCAAAGCGGGCGAGTGTAGTGTGCATGAAGTCACTCCACGTTTTTAATGGCATGAGGGTGTCATGCCACGTCGGAGTTCTTTTTTTTTAGAGGTCGTACACATGCAGCCGACAATGTGAGAGTGCTTGCGTGAGTTGTTGATCAAGATCTGCTGATCTCCTAATGGCATTGGATGGTCTTTAGATTGGACCACCAACTCAAAACCGTGTCACGCAAAAGTGAGGCCGCGAGGTAATTCTTTTTTTTTTTTTTTTTTTCATTGTTGATTCTAGTAGTGGTTCATCATACCTCCAAAATCATCAACTACATCCCGATTGTCGGTCCTTTTGCGTTTGCATGATTGAGCATCCGAGGAAGCACCGGTCAAATCTGGGATTTACTCGAGAGTTAGATATTCCTATCGGCGAGTACTAATTCTCACACACAGGAAATCCAAAGCTCCTCCATCACGGCGTCGAGTTGTTGGAGCAGATGGGTGTTAAGGCTCTCGAGTACTGACAACTTAAAATACAAAGTCTTCATTAATATGAGCTTGTTGGCCAGTGCTTCCCATGGCGCCAGGTGTCATCTCGGCGGGCAGCGGATGACGCAAAGGATTTCCCGAGCCAGAGGGGTTCTTCATTGAATTGGCCTTCACATTTTTTGGTGCTATGCTATTCACCACATAAGCTACCACTGCTGCCTGATTTGTCTGGAGAGTTTCATTGTTTGCGAGCTACTGAACCTCCATTATTGGAGTATTAAGTGCTGACTGCTGCTTGTCATTGTGTGCACTTGTTCTGTTCACCATTATTGTTGTGATCTTTTGAACGGTGGATTTGTGCTGATATATGTATACGTCCTCGGTGGCAAGCCCATGGCAGAGATTTTCAGCCGCTCCTGGTACCACAAATTTGTCTTGGACGAGGTGTAGCGGTCATGGTGATGCAGTACCACCGCCTCGCAGAAACTTCCCGACGACTGGCAGCTCAAGGCTCTCTCCATGCAGAGACGCAGCACCTTCTACATCTCTCTTGACAAAATCCCCCCTATCTCGTGGTCAATGCCGACCACACCGGCGTACATCGTGTTCCGGTGCCGCTCTATACTTGTACGCCTAGGGGGTCAGAGGAGGTGAAGGTCTATGGAAAACAGGACAAGAGCCAGGTGACGGTCCTCATTGCATGTGCTATGGACGGGGAGGTCTTGCCATTCCAGGTCATCTGGACCGGCAAGACCACCGCATGTCATCTGCTCGGCCTGCACAGCCACACAGTGACAAAAATCTCACAGTGGCACTTTATGCACACTACCAACCAGTGGGCCATGGTCGAGACGACCAAGCATTGGTTCTGCATGGTCCTCGAGCCGTACTTCATTTGCATGTGCGTGAAGTATGGCTTGGACTACAGATCTAACAAGCTGCTACTCGCTCTAGATACGTGGCACCCACATGCTTCTAAGTCTTTTTGCATGTGGGTTTGTGGGCATTTTCCATGGGTTCAGCTAATCTACATCCCCGCTGGCTGCACATTGAAGTTGTAACCATGCGGCATCAGGCTCCAACAGCCCTTGATGGGTGAGATATCTAAGGGGTACTCCTCGTGGGTGGGTGACATGCTGCGCGACTCGGAGCATGTCAACCTTGGCATGCATGCAATCAAGGATGCCGTAGTGAGCTGGATGCTGAAGGAGTGGTTCCACCTCCACCAGAATTTGACCATTGTGCACAATGCTTGGCGTGGGGGAGGGTGGGACAGATGCCTCGAAGTTGACTTCTAGCATGTTGCGGGTCTGATCTTCTGAATTTCATGGTTGTGTCAGACTAACAGGGATTTGAGGAGGATGATGATGTTGCATGATGTAAAGCGATGTCATTGTGCTTTAAGTATTGTTATTTTTCTTACATGTTCCTCCCTACCCCCGTTCCCACTCTCTTGTTGTCTTTTGCTTTCCATCCAAACATTGACATGCCCATACGACTTTGTAAAGAGATCACAGAACACTGAGATTTGACACCGGATGCAAGTTAAAAACAGCGACAAAAATCCTTCGACCACACTACCTAAGAAAGTATAAAAATGCCCTTCTTTGTAAATAGTAAACCATATGTTTTCTAAGTAGATGGATTCAAGCTTGAAGCTAAAATAGATAATTTGTTGAGCAGAAACAATAACCTAACAAAATAAAAGTACTAGGCTATATTGACATGATTTTCCTACAAAAGGGACTGATAATAACAAACAAGATATGGATGACGAGATGCACGGCACATGTCATGTTTGCATTTCACACTATTTTACAAAAACGTGTGAATACACGTGCAAGCCATTGCATATCCTATTCGGACTTCAATACGGTACACATAATGAATAATTCACTAGATTTTGCTGGAAATGTAATCAAATACATGCCAAGAAAGCTACAATGCCTAAATGATTTTATTTTGCTTTTGTTGAGCAGAAATGTTCTTCATAATGAGGGAGTGTTCGGTCATCGAAATTGGAAACCGGGAACACCGAAGGGCATTCCATGTTTACCATCTCAAATGATGATTACATGATTAACCTACCACATCCTGAAAACACCCTCCTAGTTGTCCTGCCTGTGCCACTAATCTATCTCCTATGGGGGCATTGGTTGCCCCAAAATCTGTCAGTAGGAAATACTCAATGAACCTGCAACTGTGCCTTGCTGCTTGTTTTGCATGTTTGACCAATGGACTGGTTCCATATCGACTCGTCTAAAACCTTGTCATTTGTAGATCCATTGCATCCAAGACGACTTTCCGCATTCGTAAGAGGAGGAAACAATTCTTCTTGAACATTTTGCGTGGAGTTACACCCAAAATGTGGTTTTCTAGCTGGTTTGGACAGGTAGCCTACGTCAGCACGCTGTACACATGCACGTCCATGATAGTTGCTTTTTAACCGTGAGTGTTGGTTTTCATTTTTCTAAAATTATCTGTTTGGGACTATCCACATCACTCATAACTTGTAGCGGATTCGACAGAATCCTTGGCCGACTAGGCCAAAACCGCGGTGCTTGAGAGTCTCCGACCCTTAAGCCATCTCGTCCAACCGCCCACAGTCCCAGGTGACCCTGCTTGAGCCACGTGGCTCCTTCGACCGGTCGGCGTGGCACTGCCATGCTACAATCCCCCCCACTAGGAGTGAGAGCCGCCTCAGCATCTCCGGTAATCCCGACGTGGGATTCGAGCTCTGGAGCTCTGATACCAATGTAGCGGATTCAACAGAATCCTTGGCCGACTAGGCCAAAACCGCGGTGCTTGAGGGTCTCCGACCCTCAAGCCATCCCGTCCAACCGCCCACAGTCCCAGGCGAACCCGCTCGAGCCACGTGGCTCCTTCGAATGGTCGGCGTGGCACTGCCACGCTACATAACCTAACCTTAGCTACTCTCACTTTAGTCTTACATGTCAGCTTGATTACCAACTGTGATAGCTTTTCCTAGTCATTGACGCCATTGTTCAACAGATTCTTAGAAATGCCAAAAAAATTCTAGTTTCTTTATGAATGAATAACCATCCATGGAAGTTCCACAAAAATACATAATAGTCAAACCGGTTTCCACACAAACAAAAGCTGGTGGTCGGTTGTGTTCAATTCTCAGCGCGCGCAATGGGAGTCCGGAGTTTGAAGTATGAACATCAAACTCTGTGGGACTCAATTAGTCCATAATCTGTGGAATTGTGAGACGGTGAACTGGACACTCAGCGGTGTTGTGCTTGCTGAACTGAATTATTTTAGTCTGAAGTAAAAAAATAGGACAGGGTTACACCCAATCTCCACATAAATGCAAACTACAAACACACAATCACACAAAAATATAGAAACATGCCCCACAAGATAGTATTTATTCTTTTAACTTGGCAGTACGGTATCCATGTGGTGAGGTTGTCCTCACACGGCTACAAAGTGGAGATGGAACATCAACATGTGCAGTGTTGTGGTTTTTGCAGCCATTCTGTGATGGGTTCTTAGAGGACCCATCACGGAACGACACGTGAAAAATGATTGTATTGGCCAAAATAGCAGCACCATGACGTAGGAGAAGCAAACATCATTGGCCGAGACAGGCAATAGGATACAGCAGCCACAGGCATCGGCGGTGGCTGACAGTTTTGGCTGACTGCAGTGGTAACGGCTTGAGCAGGGATACTGGTGGCAGAAAAAATGGTGTTGGGTGGCAGTAGCAGCAACGGACAGCCAAAGCAACAGTACGCAACAGCGTCAACTTCAATAGCAGTAGGTAGCAGTCTTACCAGAAATGTCGTCGCTACCGCCACTATTGCATACCGTCGCTTCCATTCAAGTGAATGGCAACAACAATATGCAATGGTGGTGGGACACCATTGACAGCAACAGTAGCAACAGTAGCTTGAGTAGAAACACTGTCTTTAGAAGCTGCAAGTAACAGTATGTGTAGTGAGCGGTAGCAATTGAGGTTGCACCTGTCCCTCTATATGTTGTCCCAGAGGCAACAGTAGTAGCCGTAATAGCAATAGCCATGGCTGCAGCTGCGGCAGGTGAAGTGGAAGTTACGACTACAATTTGAGCAGTCGCGAATGCAGCCGCACAAGGATTTGCTACCGTGTGAGCAGCTGCATCCTTTCCAGCAGCCCTAGCCATAACCTCAGCCAAGGTAACTGGAACTGCTATTATTGCAACTCAAGAACCAGCTGCCACAAATGACAGCAAGGTTGTCCACCAACACATATCCACTGGAACGGCACAAAAGGTATATGCCACTCCCTTGTTCTCCTACCTGCCAACCAAAAAGAAGGGAGTAGAAGCTCCTTACGGCCCCGAGGACCTTGCGCACCTTCATAGATCCTGTCCAACAACTCTACCTACAATGAAGTAGCACAATCTCTGTTGACATTAGCATCATCTGCTAACATGAGTGGGCTAAATTCTGACTTCATAAGTTCCTAGGCCGAGGGTTTTTTTGGGAAGAAACTTTTTACCATGTTTAAAGTCGTAGATTAGCACAATCGGCCCGACATCCTGACAAATTTAATTTGTCCATCCTATAATGTGAACCAGCATGCCGAAGATGACACAACAGTTTCGGGAAGTAATGACATTAGCATTAGGCACGGAGTGGTAGTTAGGCTTAGAATGGAGGATTTGGTGGCAGTGGGAGTGGTGTGATGCACGTGGAGCACCCTGATAAAGCAACCTAGATTTACTAATATTTGGGAAAAGGAGGATGAGGGCACTGACTCTGAGGAATCATTTGGGGACATCACAGCATAGGAGATTCAGGATATCAAGGAGCTCCTTTGCCTTCTGCTGTAGAGCCCTGCCAAGAAACAAAAAGAGATGTGACTCCCTGAGAGCTCACAATAGTCCCACAAGTCAGGGGCAAGATATAACATCGTGATTAAATGCAGCTGCTTTGGACTTGGCTCTATCTACAACAAAGTTGCTTCAGGAATTTGAGACCCCATTGCCACTGTGCACTCACGATGGCGACTTCAATGCCTAGGAGTAAATATTCCAGTAGTGGATAATAAGTGATGATCTCTGGATCTACTACCTCAGTCTCCACCAGGTTTCCAATTTACAGCACAGACAGTGCCGGACCTGGTTTACGCAGTGCCAAAGAAGCTGGTCCTACACTCAACATTCTGCTGGGTTTTGTGATTCTTTTCCCGGGAGAGTCTGAGTCCATAGCGTGCTATTTCCACAAGTGATGCGCATCTGCAACTGACAGGGAACGTAGACAGAAAACTGGTATGGAATGCTCATTCATAACTAATCACTCTTCATCCGTAAATCCTAAGAAACATGAGCAATGATCGGTAACACGGTGATGATGCTTCTAGGAAATGAATCCATACCATTCCTACCTTTCTTAGAAGTTTCCTCAAGTCCTATAAGAGTAAGAGGAATGAGAGGGGAATGTTAAGAAGCTCGCAGGCCAAACTTCAGAAATTGACCAGAATTTGAATTTTTTGCTTGTATGTTTGACAAGGATAATTGTAGGCATTACAACATTAAATTGCTCATTTTTACCTTCACACCTGAATTGGACTACGTTTTTGGCATGGCTATTTCTGTCATCGAACTTATGCTAGTTCTATCTCTACAAACACACATACTGAACATTTGGCCTCGCACGCATTTACGACCAATGCGAACAGCTACATCTTGCATCCGTCACGTCCGACACGTGCGCAGGTGAGCTCGGCACCCATCACATGCCGTTACAAGGCCTCTTTGGCCACCATTGGCATGTCGTCCCTCATAGACCTCATGCGCACCCCCCCCCCCCTCAAGATCTCATTAGAACATCATTTACTTTGGTCTTTGATATCCCTTTTTTTTACCTGAATGTGGGAATATGTATGCCCCTCTCCATGGTTGCCCTGCTTGCATGTCCCTCCTGAATCTTCCTGTCACACGTGGCTCTGTGCCATTCCCCATGGAGGGGTAGCGACGATAAACATAATACTGTAGCTATCCTTCTATGGGGACAGGCTTCAAGGCTGATAGTTGAGTCCCTCTTTACTTCCACTAGTTTTGTACAATTTGCACTCTTGAATAACGGTTGGCAAGATTGGCAGTGCCCAGCTTGTGAGCTATAGCATCGGCAAATTGATCGACCTAGAAGATGGCAATAGATATCTAGAGAGAGAGAGAGAGAGAGAGAGAGAGAGAGAGAGAGAGAGAGAGAGAGAGAGAGAGAGAGAGAGAGAGAGAGAGAGAGAGAGAGAGAGAGAGA